>CM068375.1:319960531-320268031 GCA_034769895.1 Magicicada septendecula
AGAAGACAATTTATCGTCAAAGAGTGTATTGTTCGTATGGTTCGCATTGTCCGTATGGAATGTCATCGGTTCGTCCGTATTAACAATGAGGACAGCCACGAAATTTTCAAGTAAATAACGTTCAGAGTTTTAAAAATATTAAAAGGATTACGAATGAAGTAGTGGAAGAAAACGGATTAATAGTGAACGGTTTACTCTCATATTTAGGCCTATAACATAAGATGCTGAGTATGTGTAACTTTAAAAGTTAAGGTACATTGTAATTAGTAAATATTAATTATATCATACACAAGAAAGGAAAAAAGTGTAGAACAGTGGTCCCAACCGATGGTACGCAACAAGACCTAGTTAGGAAAAAAAGCATTTACTTAGAAAAACAAATAAATAAAAATTTATGTTCAGAACAACAATAAATTTTCATCCGACATGATTTAAAACGATTAACCTTTTAAAACTACAACCTAAATTTTTTGTAAAAACTTTATATATTATTTTAGCGTAGAAGCAAACCAAAATTATTTTTAAAAACCAGTTCCCCTTGTGGAAATTCTATGTATTAGATATAAATAATTATACATAACTAGGAATAATAAACTATACTATTTATGTTGTGTTAAGTTATATATTGAGAAATCCCGAATAACCATTATTTAAGCTCTGGTGGTACTCGAAATGAATGCGGAAGACAAAAGTGGTAAGCGGGTCCGGGAAGGTTGGAAACCACTGGTGTAGAGCATACAAATGTCAATCTGATAATGATAGCGGTGAAATATCGCTTCAGCCACTGTAAGCCTCAAAGAATCTTGTTGAAGGCTACAACAAATTACGTCAGACTTTGTAAAGACGAACGCGCTGACTATGACCTTTTAGCATCCTTGGAGAACAACGCGGACACGCTAGCGTGGCTAGTCTCATGGAAAACATCCCAAGCTCTACAAGAAACTTAATAAAATTATATCGATTATTCTTCTCAGAGGAATGTGCTGTACTATATGTATGTATGAGATGATAAGAAGAACAAGGAGAAGTGTGTGTGTATGTGTGTGTGTGTGTGTGTGTGTGTGTGTGTGTGTGTTTGTTTGTGTGTGTGTGTGTGTGTGGGGGGCAGGTGTTATTCATTCATTTCCGTTGATTTCCCAAGACTGTATGTTAATTTGTAGTGCAAGTTCATGCATATTTGAAACCCACCGTAAATCAATAAAGAAATTATTAATTTTTGGTGTAAGCCACGCACAAATAAATTTTCCCTTCAATTAAAAACCAATCTCTCAACCATAAAATTTACACTACTAGATGTTATCACAATCAATTTTCAACAGAACAACCTCTCAAAGTCACAGTATGTTACATTAAACCCTTCCTCTTCAGCAAACTTTTGAGAAATTTCAACAAATATCAACGCAGATTACTTTTCGTTTTCTTGCCGTAGGAGTTTGTTAAACAAAGCTTTTGAGGAAAATAAATTCAAAATTAAGAAAGATTTAAAGACTAATGGGCCTGGTGAGAGAAATCTGTCTATTAGAAAACCTTAGGAAACCTGCGGAGAGCATCACTTTACTGTACAGAGAACGACTGCAGCAATAAAAAAGTTGAAAAAACTGGGAAGCAACTATACTGTCAACAACCGGGTCAGGTGGAGGCAAATGGTATATTCTCAACGTATCGGATCGAATTATGCGTCTAACTCTCTCTCTCTCTCTCTCTCTCTCTCTCTCTCTCTCTCTCTCTCTCTATCTCTCACGCACGCGCCCACACATACGCACATACATGCGCACACACGTAAAAACTGTAGGCTAGTTATATTCATTCATAAAATACACGGGGTTTGCCTCTTGCAGCTTGCTATCCGTTGTCTGAACACAACAAGCAGTGATTAATAGAATCTTTACAAAAACATAAAGTACGAGAAATTGCTCTAAGGTTGCGAGTGTGAAATATTATAAAAAATCCAAACGTACTCATCGCACTACAGACTGATCGTTTAAGAAAAATATATCCCTCTGCATACGTTCGTTTCGTCTCTTAAAAAATGAACTTGTTAGAAAACTACGTAAATCTCGAACACACAACTTGCATATCAAGAACAACAAAACATCCGACACACGTAATGTGATTTTATTATAACTATAATTTTGCTGAAATTGTAATAATGACTTTATATAGAAAAAGTACAATTTACTCTTTTATTAAATAGGCTTACCGATTACTAATAGTGAAAAATATAGGCCTATACATGTTCAATTGGCTACTGTTCTTTATTATAAAATGGTAAAATTTTATTAAATACGTAACATCTATGAGTAAAGAAAACATTAGTCAAATAAAATGAACGTAAAAATTTAAATGCCTTATTTTTCAAACAACAGTCGATACTTCTCTTGTGTGTTTACTCTTAAATATCCAGTCATTTAAACATCACTGTCACCGGTTGCCCATATGCATTGTACGTTGGTAGACAATCGCACGGAAACATTTGACTCATGTGTGAACATTCATTAACGAATTGTACTATTCACGCAACTGTCAATCTGTACTGTGTAAATATGTGTCGTATGTAACTATTGCATTTATAAACTGTGAAGAAATCGATCAGCAAATTTGCATGACATTTTTATTAAACTTAAATGAATGTATTTAAATGTTTGTTAAACACAGAAAGATAAACGTATTGTTACGTAATGCAGAAAGATAAACGTATTGTTACGTAATGCAGAAAGATAAACGTATTGTTACGTAATGCAGAAAAATTCTTACGCCATTACGGAACGTTCTGGTACATTGCAGAACGTTGTTCTACTTTTTTCAGTTATTTCCGCAGCTGTAATGCGTACGTGACGTTTGACATGTGAGGCAGTATTACGTAATGCGGAACGTTCCGTACGTTCGATGGTGTCGTTCTAGAAGCTTCTCAATTAGCCCAACGGTGCGTGTTTCTGCGAAGGTCGCGCTGAAGTGCCCTCTAGAATTTTTGATCGCTTGTTAAGGACGACGCATATTATGGAAACCTGCCGACTATAAATATCCCATACCTGCTGCTTAGTTTTCAGTTATTGTCGGGCGATTACAGTGACGATCTACACGGTGCGGTTCGAAGTACTGTGGCGAAGTGTTATGTGTTTTATAATCGTGCGAGACAATTGTAGTACAACTGTGTTTTATATTAGTTGACATTTAATTGCATGTGAAAAATTTTAATTCGATTTGTTGTAAGAGACTATCTTGTTGATTACAAACTGTTTAATTGTGATAATTCAAGCTGGTGATTAGTGACTTAATTGGTGTCTTGATTTTGTTTTCCACTGTACCACACGAGGATCAGTTAGACCGTCGTAAAAGTATGATACAAACATTTGTTCTGGAAAGTCTTTAACAATCAGTACACCCACAAATTTCTAACGCCTGCAGACCACAATAAACAAAAGTGGACTGCTGACAGTGCGAGAATTAGAAGACGATGTGACGCTTAAGTGGACGTATGTATAGGAGATTTTAACGGAAGGTTTTTAGTGTGTTGTGGCTGCTGTCACAAAATGGAAAAGAAATCCGTGCTGAAGATTTGCTCAATACAGCTAACATTGACTCACACTTCGTCAGAAAGTCATAACGGTGAGTCGTGAGTATACGGCTAAGGCCCCGAAACAGAAACTGAATCTTTCCAATGTGGAAGAAAATTAAGAACCCGACAGTCATAGACAACATCTGTTTATAGAACAATTTCAAACGCTAATTGAATGGAGCAACAATCCGTTAATAAATTTGCACGGATTCGTGATAAAAGGCAGTCCCTGTCAGTTGCGACGAAACGACGTTTTTACCCGGACAATTATGCCGGACCCGCATTTTAAGTGGTCGTTACTGACCAACCACGTGGCAACTAGGAGAAACCTTCCTGTTCCAAACTTTGTTTCCCCATGTGTTATCCGTTGAGCTGCGAGCGGAGTGAGAAGAAATTGCTGGTTAAAGATGCAAGCGTTACAACCTATTACCTTCAATGTATTTGACACATGAGCAACGTTTATTGTAACTCGCAGATCTGTACACGGCCGAAGACCTCCGTTTCAATGACTATGTAGTGGGGTGGACCGACAATTTTTGTTATTACTTTTTTTCTGATCACTACAGCGCGGAATACTTGTCCCTACAACAGATAAGTGAAATAAACAAATGAAAAAAATTATTGGTTAATATCTTCCGGTGGCGCACCATCTTCAAAATTCGTAAAACCTTAGTTAAATTCAACTAATATTTGTAATTTTTTTACATGTGACAAAGTGATCAAGGTTGAACCGCTATAGTGTGGAATTAGTACAAGACGGCTAAATAAATAATTGTAAGTATCGAAATAACAAATCAGTTTCATTTTGCCGGTAGCGCACTGCTTTTAAATACCCTACATGTTACTAAAATAAGGCATTTCCTTTAATTAATATATTTTTTATCTTAATCGTAATAATTTAGATGTAAATAAATCAAAGTGATCTGACTGTTGTGGACTGAATACTGAATGGACAGCAAACAGCGCGCAACCTTGGACTAGACCAACGAACTTGGTCTACCCTTCCACTCTCACCAATGCTGTCGGGAACAAAGGGGGCGCAGAGGTTTGTCAAATGTGGGATCAGTATTTAGAGCAAAAATATGCACAGCGTAAATTCATTGATCGCAACAATGTAGAAACATTGGAAACAGCCATACATACGAGAATTACAGGCTGTAATTCGTAATTTCATCTCTTCACACGTCTTTAATAAACACAGTCTGCGTCTGTAACTGGCAGGGAATTTTTCCATTGCAATTGGCTGCGTCGCTATTATCCGGGTTCAAATTGTCATCTCGGTTGCAACCGACCGGGTTTCTATACGATTTGGATAGCAACTAACCTCGGTCCTCCAAAGGCCCCATGTGATTGGGTAAAACGTAAATTTGCATAACCGGTTCCCATAATACTCAGAAGGTCGGATACTTCTTGGTCAGACCTTGTACATTTCTTGAAATGTATCAGTCGTTAAGCACTTAAACGATAAAAACTAAAGAATTTAACACTAATTTAATTTGAATACTAAATCGGAACCTAATAAATACGATAAACGTTTATCAACTAACTAACTGTATCCAACTAACATATAATATAATATTCTTCTTAAAATGGGCGTTACCAAAGTTTTTTCATCATTGGTAAATATATCAGGCTTAGAACCCCCCCCCTGGCCGTTTGCCAATTATATGCAAAGACGACATGTCCATGAAAACCGGTCGCAAGGCAACCTTACTTTGAAGTACCGGGAAAAATAATGAATAAACCAATGTCTGGAACATCGGAGTATGGTATAAATATTTTCTTTGCCATCGAACACTTCTAGCCATTCCTATCCTGAGTGGCTAAAATCCTACTCTTTGTCGCTGACTTTCCACAATATCAGACGTCCTTAACATTTTCTCTCAGTGCTTCATCACTATCATCTTCACAGGACGGCATAGGCAAGCTGTTTCCTTCAAACGTCCTCCAGCCATCTCTTTCTGGGTCTACTCATACACCTGTGTCCTATAGGTTTTTATTTTCAAACTTGTTCGCCCAGTCTAGAATCTGACATTTCTTCTAAGTCTTTTCCATTGTCGTTTGAAAACTTTTAATTTCTTATTCAAGTTAAAACTTGTAACTCTTCTCTTATGGCCTCATTTCTTATACGGTCAAGTTTAAAACACCATTGGCCACTCTTAAGAACGCCATTTTTGAGGCATGTATTTTATTGTTTTGTTTCTTGGTTGTTGTCCATAATTCACATCCATAGGACAGTAGAGGGACTGCCATAAACTTTGGCACGTTTTGTACGTTCTCGACGTACATTGTTTCTAAAAATACGTTTGATTGTCCCACAGATCGTCTAAAACATACCTAACTTAACGTCAATATTATAATGCTTATCATAGCTAATTTTATTTTCCAAATAATTAAAGTGGCTTACCTGTCATAGAATTCGATCATTAATTACTATTTTTGTTCTTATTTGCTCCTTACCTCAAAATTAAAATAACTTTAATAAGGTTTTATGGTAGAAATTTTTATGTTTTATTGTTTGAAAATATGTTGAAGCTTAAAAGAGATTTTTGCAAATCAGATTCTGTATTTGAAGTACGAGTAAGTCTTCTTTTCCTGCAGTCAGAAGGTATGAAAACATAAACCAAAACGTGTAAAGTAAAACAGTTATTCTAGGATACTTGGTGCTTAGGATGGTGCATTGGCAGTAAGAGGACACAGTGTCGGACAGGAGAGGCAAAAACTAGATGCGAGAAGCGGAGGGCAGAGATAAAAAAGAGGTCTCTCTACCCATGATGATGTTGACACTTTTTCACTATACGTTCTAGTTACAGTTATGTGAATTATATTACGATTAATTAATATTTACCTACTATGTTGTAACATCAGTTGAAGCGGTAAAGATAAATGAGCGTGATATAGAGGTGACGAGGCAATTAACATGCAACGGAAACGGTGTGACAGGTTGCGGTCCGGCGCCTACACGACACGGCACGGCACGCACAGACTGGCACCCTTTGTACTGTACTGTGCACACCTTTTTGCCGGCAAAAACAGCCCCTGCACGCAAACACACTCGCAACTTGGCGTTCAACGGAACTAATATCCACTCAGTAGTATGACTGTATCAAGACAGAAAATGAAAGCAATAGCCTATAAAGTGTACAGCCTTCTTCGATGAAAAATACTCATTGACAACAGAAGACTAGAACAACACTGATCGAATGGTCCCTCGCTACTTAGTAGACATTTTATTATTTCAAACACTTTCTGGTACAATCTATTTCTTGATGTATATAATATATTTAAAATTTATATTTACTTTAACTCAAGATGTTATTTTTCCCTTATTTGGAACAGTGTTCCCATCATCAGCCTTCCTAATTTTGAAACTTGTGGAGTACCTGTGTGCTGGTTGGTTGTTGTTATTGTTTCCCATTAGTTTTGGTTTCTTATATTGTTATTATTGTGTGCAATTGTAGTGTATACATTGTAACCTTACATAATCAGTGCCTAATACTGGGTAAACTAAAGGTACGATATTCTTTAATAAAAAAATAAAGAAATACCTATTATTATTATTTTTAAAAATAATCATAAACGTTAGTAGGTATCCCATTCCCCAAGTCAGAAATGAATGACCTTCAAGTATCATACTATAAAACAATTTTCGTAGAATAATAGTACACTACAAATACACACTTTAGTAGTTCATAAACAGTGTAATGAGTGGTGCTATAGAAGTGCAGTGTACACTAAGTGCGACATAATATGATATGTAATATTATAAAGACATCAATCACAAGTTGTGATAAAGATGCAGAACTATTGTAATAAAAAATAAGTTTAGTAGTAAGTTATTATTGTTTTATTTTTGTTAGGCCACAAAGGCAATATCAATGTAAGTAGAATGTTATTATGTTTATTGTTCGAAAGATCCAGGGTTAGGGAAAAATTAATCACTGCTAATTAAAATAAATTATAAAGAGATAGTGGAAGATAAAATAGGGCCTACAGCAGTAATATATTTACAGAAATAAAAGTCAGAAATGCGTAATTAAAAACATGTAGTAAACTGAAAATATAAAAGAAAACTAAATGTAATAAATAACACTTTCAGGTAATGACTGAAGGGTATATTAAAGAAGTTTATGTAATTGTAATAAAAAAATAATGTTGAGGGATAATAGTTCCTAAAAACAAGAATCTTGTTAATAAAAAAAACTATGGATTTTAACCACTAAATTGTAACATACAAGTATCTAAGCATATGTAATAATATGAAGGAAAACACTTTGTAAATTAAATTTAATTAGAGTTAACATTTATAAAGGAGTATTTTTCCTAAAAGTGGAAGAAACAATAATATCATAATACTAGCCTAATTACTAAAACTGTACCTAGGTTAGCCAATTGAAACTCATCAATTTCTTGGTTACTAACGGTAACAGAGTGAGAAGGCAATTGTTAAATCTTTTTCAAGAGGGTGGATGACACAGAAATAATGCCCAGCAATTTTCTGAAATATTAACTACAATTCGAACCATTCACTATTCAAAATTGACGAAACGATTCAGCATAAGAAACTACGTCTGGGACATCCATTGAAACATACTAATGGATGCAGGAATATCCACAAAAAATTGAAAATTTGTCCGACCACAAGATCGCTTGAAAAAATTGAAACAGTCAATACACTGGTGAGAAAGCCTACCTTCATAAACTAAAAAACTACACATCACCACCAAGTAACGAGCACAAGAAACCAGTACAACATAATTCAATTTATAAGAAAACTTAGTGAGAACCTTTTAAAATTTATTTATTTAATCCAAAACAGTAAAAACGTGGTCTCATTAGAACTTCACAGCCGCCATGTTTCATTTTCGCAAGCTGTATGAATTCGAGTAGTCTGCGCTCTGGCGTCTAAAAAACAAACTTATTGACCTAGTCTTTAAGAATAAAATAATTTTTATTATAAAGTATGATACTCTTATCTAAGCATTTCTGACTTTCTTGCAGCTCAAAGAATCCCCAAAAAACCCTGAGATAAATAATTTATTAATTTTACTGATAACTATAATTGAATATATCTGTTGTGTTATAGAAAACGTATATCGAAAGCTGTTGTAATTTCGATAATAGTCGATCTGAAAATCGATGAACTGGATTTAATAGTTTCCAGAAAATAAACCACTTTCAATCAATAAATACCTTATTTTAGGGAATTGACTTTGTGTTATTCTTTGTAGATAGCAAATTTGTTACAGGAAACCGGTAAATAGCAGAGAAGAGTGCAAAAATTAGCGCAGTCATCATAGCGTATGAAGTACAAACGGCCAACATAACCTGTCACCTTGAAAACAGCTGATGTAAAGCGCGTTTAATAAAACGATAACACAGTACACAAAGAGAGGAGCTCTCTCTCTCTCTCTCTCTCTCTCTCTCTCTCTCTCTCTCTCTCTCTCTCTCTCTCTCTCTCTCTCTCTCTCTCTCCCTCCCCCTATCAACTGAACTGTAATACCTGCAAAGGGATAAAAACTGCAAAGGATTCTGTGGTTTATTTTAACGAAAGAATTACACACTAAATAAAACAACACAGTCAGAGTATCTAATAGAAATAACGATCCCCAAGTGGAGAAATGACGCGTCGAAAAGCTCGCGGTACGTAACAAATGACGTACAAAAGTGGGGCTTAAGACAGAAAGATTGAAAAGATTAACAGATAGACGTAATATAATTTGTTTGTTAAAATATTAGTATTTTGTGTATTTTCGATGTTGAGTAGTTTGCAAATTGTATCATGTTTTGTATTGTTTTGTTTCTGTTGAGGTATTAGTTTGTTTTGTGTTACCACAATCACAAACAATAATAACAATTTATAAAACCAAAACAAATGGGAAGCCATAACAACAGCCAGCCAGCCCGCAGGTACTCCACAAGATTCAAAATTAGGAAGGCTGATGATGGGAACACAAAAATCCCAAAACATGTTACAAATAAGGGAAAAATAACATCTTGAGGTAAAGTAAATATAAATTTAAAAAATGTTATAATTATTAAAATTGAATAAATAAGCAGTTGGTGTAGTTGTACATATAATTTTTATTTTCTTGATAATTTTTTCATTAGTTACGGCGGCCTCGGAAGTTAAATAATTTGAACTGACAGGTTTGAATTGTATGTTAGGCGATAGAGGATCGGAGGTAGTGTATGACCAGAGTTGCAGTTAAACGTCCAAGGTAAGATGCTTGACAAAGGTGCGTGTCCTACTGTTGTTTACAAAAAGTGCAGTTACTGGCTAATTATGAATCGTAAACAACACAACACTTGTGTAAAGGAAATTACAAGTCAACTATAACTAATCTAAGTCTAAATATATTATGAAATATGTATAGGTTAAAGGTGATTATAGATAGTATTTGTATGGTAGGCCTGTCATAAAAATAAAAATATCTGTAGAATCATACTGTTACGACGGTCTACTCGATCGTCGTAGGTACAGTGGAAACAAAATAAGTACAAGACACCAATTAAGTCACTAATCACACCTTTAATTGTTATAGTAAAACAGTTCGTAATTAACAACACAGTGTCTACAACAAATCAAATGAAATTGTTCATACGCAATAAAATGTCCACTAATATTAAAACTCAACTGTATTACAATTATACCGTCCGAATACAAAACGCAACACTTCACTAATAACTACTTGAACGTACACCGTAATAACCCGAACCGCTCTGTAAAATATATCGCACTAATACTCTCGAACCGCACAGTCAAAAATCTCGCATTGAACTGAAAAACTAAAGCCGCGACGCGATGTATTTATAGTTACGCTACACACACCAGAAGCTTCCAAACTGCGTCTTATCTCTCGCGAACTACGTAATTGCTGCGGCCTTGACACAGTCCGAGCGCCCGAGCGAAGGCTGGCAAAGTCGAGAAATTTCTCGTAACATGCGTTTAGTAGCACGTACACCACACGCTTACGTCGAGATCTTTCTGGCACATTCGATAAACGCCTAGATTGTTCTACGCTGTCGTAGCACTGCCCCCTCCTGAAGCCTGTTCGTCCCGAACTGGCAAAGCGTCTCTAAATTTGTATTTAGCCAGGCGATCTAGGTGGACGACCTTGAACTTTCGCTGTCCTTCCTGTTGAATCCGATAAACAACATCGTTAATCCTTTTTTTTACAGTGTAGGGTCCTTCCCAGTTAGACTGAAGCTTAGGTGAGCGACCACGACGGCGCTTTGGATTGAACAACCAGACCTGATCTCCTTCTTGGAAACCCACACTATTGCTGCGAATGTCATACCGAGTTTTCATTTTATCACTGGCAATCTTGAGCCGTCCTCTTACCAAGCGATTCATTTCTCGCAGTTGGTTTTCTAATTGCGAGGAATAGTTCTTTGGCTCTTGGGACTGAGTCTCAGGTGATCCAAACATCAAGTCCCCAGGAAGACGAATCTCCCGCCCAAACACCAATTTTGCTGGAGTCATGCCGGTTGTGTCATGTACTGATGATCTATACGCCATAAGGAATAGTGGTATACGTTGGTCCCAGTCTGTTTGGTTCTCGTCAACAACTTTCGAAAGATGCTGCTCAAGTGTCCTGTTGAATCTCTCAACCATCCCGTCCGACTGAGGATGCAGAGGCGTTGTCCTGGTCTTTCGAATTCCGAGTAGACGGCATAATTCTTTAAACACTCCTGATTCGAAATTCCTCCCTTGATCCGTATGGATTTCCATAGGGGCTCCATAACGGCAACAGAAGTTGTGAACTAACTTCTTTGCCACAGTGGTAACCTCCTGATTTGGAATTGCGTAGGCTTCCACCCACTTAGTAAAGTAGTCACCTACAACCATGATGTACCGGTTTCCATCGTCAGTGACTGGGAATGGTCCAGCAATGTCTATGGCAATTCTCTCGAAAGGTTGTCCAACGTTATACTGTCTCATTTTTCCCCTGCTTCTGGATTGTGGGCCCTTGCTTGCAGCACATATTTCACACGTCCGAACCCATTCCTCTACGTCGTGCCGAAGATGAAGCCAATAGAATCGCTTCCGTATTTTGTCAAGGGTTTTGTTAACGCCAAGATGGCCTCCAGATGTACCATCATGCATCTCCTTCAAAACAGACTGCACTTTACTTCGGGGAACTATCAACTGCATGACCACGTCTCGTACATCTGCACTTTCCCAAGCCCTTTTCAGCAATCCGTTTTCTAGGGTGAGAGATTCCCATTGTGCCCAGTAGCCCTTCAGCACTTCGGAACCATGGCAGATATCTTGCCAATCTGGGCGGCGACCTTCCTCTTTTGCTGTCAAGATCGGTCCAATGTCTTCATCAGTCATCTGTTCTTGTCGACAGTCTTGTGTTGTCCAGCCATCAGCCAGGAAATCTACAGTGATGGCTCGAACATGTTCACTTGAGTTTTGTTCTTCCTTTCTGTGGCAATGTCGGCAGTCTTCCGGGCATGGTCTTCGTGATAAGCCATCTGCATTACCGTGCAGGCGCCCCCGCCGATGTTGTACCTTGAAGTTGTACTCTTGCAGACGTTCGAGCCACCTTGCCAACTGTCCTTCCGGATTTTTAAATCTCAAAAGCCATGCAAGTGCAGCATGGTCGGTACGTAGTGAAAACTCTCTCCCATAGAGGTATTTATGGAAGTGCTCCAAAGCTCTGACAATTGCCAACAACTCTCTTCTTGTAACACAATAATTTCTCTCTGGTTTAGAAAGCGTCTTGCTGTAATACGCTATTACTCGTTCTTCACCGTTCTGCACTTGAGACAAAACTGCTCCTAGACCAGTATTGCTTGCGTCTGTGTCTACGATGTACTTCCCTTCGGAAGCTGGAAAAGCGAGAATTGGCTGCGAACATAATGCAATCTTCAACGTTCTAAATGCTTGTTCACACTCTCTCGACCATTGGAAGTTTCGTTTATTTTCCGTTAGCTCATGCAGTGGTTTAGCAATAGTAGCGTTTAGTAGCACGTACACCACACGCTTACGTCGAGATCTTTCTGGCACATTCGATAAACGCCTAGATTGTTCTACGCTGTCGTAGCAATACTAAGTGTTTACTTATTCAATTTAAGTATAAATATTACAACTGTTAAGGCATTTTAATTATATTGCGAATGATAACAGTTACGATTATCTTGGGGAAGTGTCGAAAGCAGTATCAGCAAATTCAGAATGATCTTAGCAACTAAGAACTAAAACACATGATTAAGAAGGACAATTAAAACGTAGATTTAATAAGACTTCAATTAATATTTATGCGTAAAATGCAGAGTAACAGTCGAGATCGGGGCTGGTAATAAAAGTTCGCGCAGCGTATATAATAATTTGCTATTTGGTGCTGGAAAAGGATGATGACGAATGAGAAATGTATCAGACCAATAAGAAACGAAAGGATAGTAGTAGAGCATTTAACAGGGTTGGGCGAAAATAGGCATATAGGAGTGCACGGTAATAAAATTTCTACGGCAATTACATAACGCTGTCGACTTTTCAAAAATTCCACGTGTTTCTACAAGCTTCCAGACAGTTCGAGCACTTGCAACTAAGCAAATTATACCGGCACGCCGCCAAAACAATGGAAAATTATTCTGTTACTGCTTCGTGGTATATATATATATATATATATATATAAAGAAATATATCTATCTATAAGGATTGGTACGAATTCATGGAAAATTATTAATTATTGCGGTGTTGTACTAAGCTGACGTTATTATTGCGAGTGGACAAATTTAAATTGAATTATTTTATGAGAGTAACTTGTTGATTTCAAATTGTTATTTGTGCCTAATCAAAGCTGGTAATTAGAGATTCCGTTGGTGGCTGTATTTTGTTTCTACTCTACAATACAGTGATCCGTGTAACCGTTGTAATATTATAGTTACATTACGACAACGGTGGTAAAATTTAGTACGTCGGATTCGGCGGAAGCGGGACATTGCGTTTTAGGGTTTTAACAGAAGACTAAAAAACAAACATAACAGAAAGCTAAGTGTATCAGGACACCTTAAAGTGTGCAGCTCCATCGGCTGTCTACGTAGCTAATAGTTAGTAAACTTTAATAAAATTTCAGTACTACATATGTTACTTGGAATATTCACGGAAAGCCAGACAGATGTTAAGGTAAACTGCATACAAAGAAGATGGGCGATGCCTGTCTTGTAATCGGTTATAGGTTCTAAGAAAAAGAAATAAAGATAGGGTCAGAGGAAGATGGAAAGTCTTCGAACAGAACAGACTGTGTGCCTAGTCGTCGAGTTGCAGAAGAAGAAGAGAAGCCATCACCTTTTAACAATTGTTTCTTATATACCAATAACAAAATTAATAATTGTTACAAATTAATAATATATTAAATTATTTATATTACCATAAGCAGTGGGATCGTTACGCTGAATAGGGCGAGGGAGTTGAGGTGCCGCCACCCTCTCATTTGAATACGAATGAATACACATTGAGTGGCAGCCCCCGACTGTGCGTGTGATAGGCCACGTCTCAACAATCGTGTACTAGGTGTTCCGTAACATGTTAATACTGCTAACAGCTTTGTGAGTGTTAGTGTTATCAGTCCTCATATCAGGGGTTAATTAAATTTTAATACATTTCATTTTTCTGATAATCATCTATACTGTAGGTATAAAACTGCGTACCGCACACTTACAAAAAAATATAATTAGATAATAATTGGATAAATAATTAGATTGTGCGTTTTTCATCGCATCAACGTCCCGTTTGCCGACAAACGGCATAACAACGTCGAACAGCATAATTTTCAACGTGGATGTGATGCCAACGTTTTTGGTCCGATCGACTTCCACGCCAGCCATTTCGTAACGGATTATTTCGAAGAGAAACGCGATCGCGTTGTTCACCAGTTTCACGTTCACTTCGTCAGTATCACTCACTCCGCTCTTCTTCTTCTTGCTCAAATGTCTTCAACGTACAAGAAACTTTCCATCGGTAGAGTGAAGACGTCCAGCTGCAGCATGGGTATATGTATGTCATCGTTGTTACCGTATCGCGACGACGCGTACGGCGCGTTACTGTGGTACTCGTAATATGTGATGGTGTCGTCGAAGAGCGGACCTCTGTCGACTGCCAGAATACAGCTAACCGCCATGTTACTTGTTTTTCTTGACTTTGAACCCTAGTGAAATCAGATAGCGTCGGTTCGCCGGTCTTAACCGCTTCAACGTCGAACGTCGACAGACGGGTTTCCCGAACGTACGCTCCTCTTTTATTTTCGCAAGTCGTGCGAGCGACGACGTCGACGATGATGACGGTGCAACAGAAAAAGAAATATCTTTGAAGTAAAAACCTATCGTTACATCCGTTTTAGGTGGATTCGAACGGTGATGACTTCACCGCGAAATTTCACGTTACCACCGTCTTGATCGTGTACGGATACGGTAAAGTTGTGTAAACTTTGCACGTTAACCGGAAGGTATATGACGTTGCTGGGCGTCTCGACTATCTTGAATCCCGGTTTGACGTTGGGTAAAACAAATGCAGAATAGGCTCGTTTCGTCCGTCCTTGTACGAACCTAGCACGGCGCGACACCTTATCTCCAGAACGCAATCGGGCGCGTGTAATTAATACGCTTCTAACTTGGTTTTCTCGATGAAACCCAGCCGTGTTGTGTACTACGAAATCTATCTCGTAAGAACAGTAAAGTTCACATTTCAACGTGTTATTATTAAGACGTAGAACGAATCTTCTGTCGTCTAACGCTATCTTCTGGTATGTTTCGATATCGCTGATTGGTACGCGCCGGTCGGTAATTCGATGAGTTCTAACGTTTTACGCGCACCATCGCCGCCACCGGCCTTCAGTACGGGAACGACGTTGCCGCTTTCCTCATTCGGTATAGAGTTGTACGTGGTTAAATCCAACAGTCTCGCGTACCATTCACCGTCCGTCAGTTCGAGAGGGGGAAAAAGGTCACAAACGAGAGCGCTCGGATCCATACCCGTGACGGTGACCGTAAGAGAAAACATGTCGTTTACTGATCAGTAGACAACAAAAAACTAAACATAAATGTCCGGAGACGACCGTGTCCGGCGGTTGTTTACACGCGTAATTGAAACGCACGCCGGTCACGCTCGATCCGAAATACCGCATCAGCCCGACCGGCGACGTAAATTGCCGATTCCGTCGAAAGTACACGTCCCTGTCGCCTCGTTTCTAGTAGCGTACCCAGTGCGTGGTGCGTGCCCGGTCCGGCGGTATCGTCGAGATTCACGACGGCGCTTTCGTTTTCCTACGGCGGCGAGCCCGGTAAAGCGTCGCGCATGTACACGGCTCTGAAATAAGATAGGTTCAATTTTTTCGCTTACGCGTACAGATCACGGTCAGACAACGGGCGCACGGTTATTTATACTAGTTGTTTCAATACGGATGCAGGTACAGTCCCGAAGCCGTTTTGCGTTTACCTCCTCCTCCTCCTCTTCCTCCGTTCTGTCGCCGTCGACATCGAATTCCCGATGCAGTCGTCCTCGTCGTTGTTCTCCTTATCTTCCTCCCGGTCGTACATTCTCCCTATTTCCGCTTGACGACCGCTCCGATGCGACGACCACGATGACGTGTACGTCCGCAGCATAGTCCGCGCCTACCGCCGATTTCGCTCTCATCGCTGCAGCTACCGTGGCCGCGTACGCTCGTTCGCTGATACCCGAGTTCAAAGCTTTAACTCGTCCTTACGGCTTGTCAGCTTGCACGTGATCCGCTGAGCGTCTGCGTTCGTTGTCCTTGTACTTAGCGTACGCGATGTCGTGTTCACGACAGGCTTCGTCCAACTCGTTATTTCCGCGTTCGCCTTGTGCCAATCTCTCCTCAAGTTTAGTTCCCGGTCCGCAGAACCTGTATCCGGGGAGATGCAGTTCCACCGGTAACACGTCCACCGCTCGATTGATCAGAGTCGGTACTGACTATGTGGCGAAATGTATCGAGCTTTTAAGCACTTTTCTAATGGGACCACGCCCCTTTTTCATTTTTAACACTATGACCACGTAATTTATACATGATTCTTTTTATCGACCTTGTAAATGGATCTCCAATATTTGTCCTTCCCTACGGTCTTATCCATTTCTTCTATTAAATCGCTTGTCTCCTCATTGTTAACGTGTATCAACTCTGTCTCTTCGGCGTCGAGTGAACTACGCCCTGCGTGCTTGTGCATTTTATACATGTACGAAACTACTTTCTCTCATCGTCTTTGGAAAACTTATACGAGTTTGTACATTTCGCTCTTCGCGTACTGCTTCGAGTGCTCCAATTGACGTACGTTTACAGCATCCATGACCCGAACGCCATCGCCAACTTTTAAAAGAGTTGTCCTTTGCGCGTTGAACCAGGTTCCGTTTAACGAAGCGATCGTGTGCTCGTTCAAATATTCCAAGTTCACCGCGTTCTTGTAGTTCACGGGCGGCGCTAACTGCGTTATCCGAACGTTCCCCACCAACAGGTTAGATTGTACGTCCCGCGGTATTACCTTCGCGTCTAGATGTCCTTTGGTCGCAGTCTCTAGCACGAATCTGTTCGATAAGAGATTGTGTGCGGTAGTCGCGCGCGTCGAAGACGGCCTCGTTCTTCTTCTTCGTATTCGGTGCCGGTGTTGCGAAACGCAAGCACGTGTAGTCTACGTACTGCTTGTTGACGGCGTCCTTGAAATCGGCGGGAGCTCCGACGTTTGCGAGCTTACGACCTTTGACGGCTATTCTTGTGATGACACCGCCACCGCCACCACCACCGGTACCGCCGCCGCTGGAATCTTGCGTCGGATCGTCGTCGTCGTCGACTAATAGACAGTGGTCTTGCAAGAACTGGAGTGGAACGGGATCGTTTCCGTCGAGCGGCCTGCCCAAGTTGCGTATTTTTCCCCGCTACGTCGAAGTTTCCGTTCACAGACAAACTGATACCAATATCCTCCCGCAGACTGCGTTGCGTCTCCCGACGGTGTTCTGGTGTCTGAAGAATTTGTCAACGCTCATCGTGCTGAGATACGAATGAAATGTGTCAACTCTGTACACTCGTTTATATACATATTGTACGTACTGGTATATCGGACTTATTTATACAACGATGTCGGCTTCCCGCAGTTCTTCCACAATTGAGAAGATTTCGTTCGTGTGACCGCTGTTTCCGGCGCGTTCGGATTCAATCAACAATCGAAGTCTGTCCACTAGTTCGAAAGGATCGTCCCAGTGCACGTAATCGATTTTATCGTTTCCCCTTCTTCTTACTTCCATGTATATACCGTTTCCGTTTTGGATGTAGTTGTTCACGTGTCCGCGTCCCGTACGTTTCGTTCGAAACAACGGACCCATTATCTTCGTATAATTTAGTCCTCTGTTCGCGACTCTTCGCGTTGTCAGTAAATAGTGTTGTTCGTGTGCGTTAGTCGCTTCTAGTATACGCTTGTATGTCGCGAGATCGTCCTTGTTGTAAACACGGTAATGCGGACGTTTCATGAACAAAAGTTCAAAAAGTCTCGGAGTGCCTTTGTATAGTAAAATAATGATAACAAAATTATCGTTACTATCGATTTCCACCTGTGAATCCACTATCATCCATTTACCGCCTTCGTGTCTTACTCCGAAAGTTGTAACCGTTCGTACAAATAAAATAAGAGGTTCGTTTAGTTAAACCTCCACGCTAGTAAAGTTTCGCTCCGCTGTGGGTAGTGTCGCTTGGTAACAAGCCGCTGTTGACTCTTTTAAGCCCCACTGTTGCGAGCGTCAATTTGTAACCAGACCCTGTATGCAGTCGTTACAAATAAAGATAAGAAAGAAAAAATTTTATAAAAAAAAAAATTTTCAACAAAAAAATTTGTTTTTGTTATAATGTCTATGACTGAGAATACATTCAGTTTTATTGTTTTGATGGAAATTCTAAAATTTAATAAGGTAATTATTAATTATTTCCCACTTCTTGAAGATCTTAACAAAGTCCGGAGTTAATCAGATTAACTCCGGTCAGCAATCGATTTATGATTTTTCGTGCTGGTCCAATATCTCACTTTCTATAAATATTTTTTTCTTCAGGAAGTCTCGTTGCAATAATAAAACCTTAAACTAGCATGTGAAATAAGTTATAGATCCAAACAATTGAAATAAATTGATTTATTAACAAAATTAAAGAATGATCGATGTTTAATCGATTTTGAGCAGTTGTCGACTCCGTCTCAGGAAATAATCGATTTGTTCATACAGGTTAAAAATTATTACAAGTATTAGAAAAGGTTCTTGGAGCGATTATATTATTAATAGTCAGAGAAGGGTAAACGAGAAAGTATAACATTTACAAATAAAGTGTTTTCAATAACTATTATCTAACAAAAGGTGAATAAATTTTATAAAATATGTAATATAGTTGAGTTGTCAAACCAATTCTGCAAGCTCTGTAGTCAGGCGATGTTGTTGGCACTGGTTGGCATTTCCAAGATGGCCGAAAAGATGACGAGGTTAACTGCAATACTCTTAGCGAGAAAATTTCACAGCAAAATTACCTTCATATATGTTTTAAATGTCCCCGAACTTGTGTAATCTGTCTAATATGTCGTTTGGTGTATTCTGGAAGAATATTTAGTGTTCACTGGTGTTAATTATGTTATATGTTTTTGGTGTTCACTTCTCTTTGTTTGCTACGCAAAAAACGGTTATACTGTTGTAGATTGAATTATCACAAATATGTCGTTTTACTGTTTTTATGCACTGGTATTATGTAGTGTTGGTGTTGTTTTCACTGTTGTGGTTAAAGTTTTCTGTGGTTTTAATTGGAAAAGTGTTTAATTTACGTAACTCTCGTTTCACTGAATTTATTAGGTAACCTTAGTACTCCATTTTTCTCGGTTTCAAGGAACGCAATCTTACTTAAACTGTTCAGCTTTATCATTAACAAAGAACTAACTAACTTCCTTCACGTTAGTCAAAATCTGGCCCAGTTAATATTTGAAAAGTATTGTTAAAATAATTTCGACTTCCCATATACATGATACAAAAATACATTATGTATGGAATTAATGTAGTTTATTATTCACTTTCATGAATTATTAACCTTATCATTGGTTTAATTATCTCATTCTATTTAAATTGATATATTATAGTCCATATCTGTTGACATTATTGTCAAAATTACCAAATTTCTTTCTTTTTGGAAATCTAGGCTCAAAAACTGGTTTCCGCCTTCATATACTTTTTTTCTGCCATTTTAAGTGCTATTAATACCATTATATTAAATTTCAAATAGTCATATTTCTCTTCCTTTCCTTAATTACATATAATTTGAACTGGTTTTTAGTGATAATCTCTGAATTTAACACTCCTCTTTTCAAATAACTAATTTATACATTTCAAAAATTTACAATAATTTAAGGTATATTTCCATATTATCATTTTAACTCATAGGTTCATTCACAGTAGTTGTTAACTGATTTACCTTACCTAAATCTTGCCAGTTTACAGGATTTATAAGTGAATTAACTGGTTTATAGTGAGTTTCTGTGAATTAATTATTTGGCCTAGAGTTTAGAATTTTACATGTCTGGTTTTTTTTTCTAATAATTTAATCCTACTCCCCCTCTGACTTTGAACAGTTATTATGACATAAAAATAAAATGATTCATAAACTTATTGTGATGTGTAGCATCTAATTCATACTACTGTTACATAAAAATAATAATGAACATTACTCAGCATTCTGAAAATTTGAACATATTGCTGACATTGTTTGAAAACATACATTTAACTCTTTTTTTAATTAACACAGCATACCTACTGAAACATTTTAAATGGTATGTATGCTGTTATTTAACAAATGTAATAAATTCTAAACACATATAAATCTTATTGACTAAGAACTCCTTCACACATATGGAATTCATGGCTGTGAATAAATAGCCATTTTAAAAATTTAAACCTATGAACACTTAAATTAATTCCAGTCCTTTCTGGTCGAAACCATTATTATTGATTATCCCCTTATTGAGTACACAATTCCACCCATACTTTAGTTATTATCATTTCTACAAATGTCTTGTAATAACAAAGTGACATTAAAATAATAAAATATTGGAAATCTTCCATTTTAGTATTTTATGATTTGTGAATTATTGAATATAAAAGTTGTTATCTAGCATATTGTTAAGTCATAGTATCACTACAACTTTAAGTTTATTGTATTTCCAAAAACACTTGCACTAGTTCACTTTCACTGGTGGTTCTGATATTTTGAGTCTTATTATCTCAGACCAGACCTTTAGTCATCATGGACTGTTAAGACTTGTTTATTTTTTTTATCACACAATAACTTCAGTTGGTGCACCTCTTATCATGCTATACAACAATTTTGGTTTATTAATAATTATAATTTTATAGGGTTTTGAGATGTTATACTTTCTTTAATTGTCTCTATGCGTTTGGGGTTTATGGCAGTTAATAATAGGTTTTATAATGGTGTTTCTTCCATACTATTTCTTCCTTTCTTCTTGTCTTCTTTCTTGTCTTCACTCTTGTCCTTCTTCTTGTCTTTATTCTTGTCCTTCTTCTTATCTTCATTCTTGTCTTTCTTCTTGTCTTCACTCTTGGGTAAACCAAGGTACTTCGTGTCCTCTTGACTGATGTTTGGTTTGGAGTATCTACTTTATTTTCTGATACTGACTTTGCTCTTCGCTAAAGGTTTCAGGGTATTGTTTACTTCCTGATAATAAACTCTACTCTTCCTTCTTCTTGTGTTTGGGGTATTTTGTTGTTTCACCACTCCTAAACTGATTCTTTCTTCTTGATTTTTTGGTATCTAGTTTGTTTACTGCTCCTAACTTCCTGGGTAGATTCCTGATTTTATAATATGAGTTACTCTTAATTATTTCTTTAATTTTTTTATAGTGGTTTATATATAATGTAATTATGGTCTTTAATATTTTGTGGTTTTTTCCTTTGAATTCATTAAATTTCATTTGATATTATATTAGTATATGTAATGTAATTATTGTTTATTATCTTAATTGAATTAATAAGTAGTGGATTTTCTGTCACGCTACAGAATGCCCTTCTCCAGAAGTGATTTTTTCAGACTATACTTGCTTTGTCTGAAACAATTGCTTATGATAATTATTCTAGGTTTGTTATTATTCTTGACTTCCTTCCATTTAAAAAATTTTTCTTATTTATATTTGATCTTATATTCTTTTCATTCCCACTTGATCTTCCTTGATAGTAATAGTCATCTGAGTTTCATATTTATTATTTTATTTTCATATTTCTTCTTAGTATTTTCTCCTTGGGATATTTCCTCCCTATCGTTCCCTACTTTGTGAGCTGGTTCAGTTCAGAGAGGCACTGTACGCTACTTCCTCTGCTGTCCAATACTTCACACATATTTGAGTACAGAGGCAAATCATCTCTGCTCAAAAAACATATTAATACTGCTGGAATTATCTACAGACAGATTAAAAAAATTATTCAGAATAGTACACATTTGTTACTATTTAAAAAATATCTTTGGGATACTTCACTTATTACTTATTATATTGCTCAGAGATTTTAATATTCCTATCTCAGTTGTTCTTCTGACTCTTTAACTTGATGGTTCATTCATTTGATATTATGGTAGGAAGCTCTTCTATTAGTACATTTTTCAACCTTTCTTATCATATAAAGTTTTTGGTTACTAAAGCTTTATTACTTTCTGGTTTTTTATTACAATCTGCATTGGTTTATAGTAGCATATTTTTATGACATTTTTGGTTTGTTACTCTGTTTTTATTAGTTCCACTTGTTCTATGTTCTAGAACTTTCTTGTAACTGTCGTTATTACAATTGACGTTTAATTCATAATCATTTCATATTAATTCGTTTAATTACATCATATTTTGATATTATTCTCACATTACTCCTGTCATGTTTATTGTTCTTTCGAATGAATGTTTTAATTAATTTGATAATGAGGTCATAATTTCTCCTCATACCACTTCAAAGTTTTATTACCTCATAATTCCACACAAATTTCTGTATTTTATTATATTTAATTACTCAAATCGTATCACATATTTTTATTCCCTTTGGTATCATTTTATGGAAAGTTTTTACACTTTATATTGAAATTCGACATGATCATACTTCTCCAGAATCATTTGTTTTAATTCTAAATTCTGTTTCCTTTATTCATCTCATTATGATCATTTATAAACATGGTAAATATATTTTATGATTACCATAAATATGGTATTAACTCTCTTCTGTTTATTTCACCAAAGCGTTTCATAAATAATTGGCTGGTAAGTTGTGCTTACACTTTATTTTTAATTTTTGATGAATCAGTCAAAATTCATTCTTCTTATATTTCTATAAAGTTTTCACCAATAATTGGCTTGTAAGGTTTGCTTACAATATTTTTAAATTTATACGGTTTATATCTAAATTCTTCTCTTATATTTACATAAAGTTTTCACAAATAATTGTCTTGTAAGGTGTTCTTACAATCTTTTTAGAATTTAGGCGTTTTCATTCTAAATTCTGTTTTATATTATTGCCAAATAGTTTTTCAAATAATTGTATGTAAGGTGTTCTTACAATCTTTTTAGAATTTTGGCGTTTCCTAAATTCTTCTTTTGTCCATAAAGTTTTTCAAATCCTTGGTTAGTAATGGTCCTTAATTTATTTTTAGAATTTAGATGATTTCATTCTGAATTCTGTTTTATATTATTGCCAAATAGTTTTTCAAATAATTGTATGTAAGGTGTTCTTACAATCTTTTTAGAATTTAGGCGTTTCCTAAATTCTTCTTTTGTCCATAAAGTTTTTCAAATCCTTGGTTAGTAATGGTACTTACTTTATTTTTAGAGTTTAGATGATTTATTCAAAATATTTCTTCATAAATGCCTGGTTATAGACACCCTTAATTTTATTGGAACCCATCTCCTTTATTTCGTAAGTGTTGTTATTATTGTTTTTGGAGATTATATAGGGTCCAGTGTACAAAAGCAATAATTTTTTGGTTATCCCTTCTAATGAGCTGGGTAACTCCCTATTCTTCAACAAAACCTTCTCTCCAATTGTATAGGTAATGACCTTACCCATACTTTTATTGTATTTAATCCGCCGTTTCTCCTGATCTTCTGCCACCTTATTACAAAATTGAACTTTATTAAAGATATATTTATTCTCTCTTGGGAACTCCAATATTTCCTCGATCTCCCTTGGGGGTTGTCTTTCGTACATGGCGGAGTATGGGGTAAATCCTATGGCTGGGAGGTATGCCAGGTTGAGGAATTCTTCTGTGGCCTCTAGGTATTCTTGCCACCTCCTCTGTTGATCGTGGCAATACGTCCGTAATAGGCGCCCCACCTCTCGCAATACTCTTTCGGTCGGGTTACTGCTCGGGTGGTATACCGATGTTTTATAGGTATGAACCCCCATCGACAGTAGTGTATCCCGCCATTTTCTCCCCTTGAATTGTGTTCCGTGATCGGTGATGATCGAAACTGGTCTTCCGACGTCTGGGAAGTACTGGTTGGTCAAGATGTCGAGAACTTTATTTGTAGTCGCCCGATTCGCTGGGTATAGCTTGATAAACTTGGTAAAATGGTCCATCACGATGACTAGATATTTGTATCTGTGACGGCCTCCACTGCGGGGAAATGGCCCACAGATGTCCAGGAATACTTTCTCTAGTTTCGATTGAGAGGTTATCAGAATCATTTGCCCTTCTTTTTTCTCGTTGTTGGTCTTCACGAGTTGGCAAAAGCGGCAATTTTTTATGTACTTTCGTACCTTCCGATTAATACCTTTTATGTGGCAGCTCTCTTCCAGGGCCTTTACCACCTTTAAGGAGCCCATATGCCCATATCAAACATGATAATTATACACTATCTCCTTTTCGATATGGGTTGGAATAACAACCTTCCATTCCTCCTTATATAAAGATGGTCGTAAAAACAGGATTCCGTTATGTACTTTATAATATTGGGCGATAGTATCGTCCCCTGCTTCCAATCTTGTTATAATAGATATTAATTTCGGGTCAGCTTGTTGGTGTGTGCTCAGGTGTTCCAAAATTGATTGTAGACCGGCGCTGTTGCTTAGAATATGGTATACTTTAAGTATACTCTCCTTTTCCCCTTCGAACGTCTGTTTATCAATGTCTACCCTAGACAACACGTCCGCGACGACATTCTTCTTTCCGGGGATGTACTCCCACTTAAGGTCATACTCTTGCAGCAATAGTATCCACTGTGTCAACCTTCCGTGGCTTAACTTACATCTCTTTAGGAACGATATTCACTTATGGTCTGTCCGGACGGTAACGGAGTAACCAAGGATATAAGTGCGGAATTTTCCACACGCGAACACTACACTTAACAATTCCTTTTCCGTAACGTGGTTGGACGGTAGCGCGATGATTTTATTTTTCTAGGTTGGCTAATCTGATTTATATATCGCATCAACGTTCGCGTGATTGTACCTTGCCCAGTGCACATTCAGTTTTCTCGGCGTTCGGTTCGCCGAACTTTCTCTGTCAAGGTAGTGTCGACATTAAATGTAGGCTTTAGGCCTTATTATTTTCTATTATGGCCGACTAGGCCCTCTTCATGAGTAACTAAATTTATATTAATTCAATATGCAGCATTAGCTTACTTCAATGTACAGCTGTAATGTAATCAGTCAATATTAAAACTATTCGTATACAGTCCACTTCTTTTATTTCTTAATGTAATTTTTAATTCATTCTACACATCATCTTCAATCACCATGGAAGACCAGCCAACAGAATATTTAATTCAAGAAACATAATTTTCGCCCACTTGGGCCCAACTAAATAATTCTTCCTGTCCACACTTGTGGAACATTACCTTTATTCATCAGTTTCGGTCCACTCGGACCGGGACCATCCATTTTTTGGTCACTCCGGACCTGGATTTCCATTTAACATCTTTTACATCTTTTTCTGGCCATCACGGGCGGATTAGCACGTCAGCTAATGTGACCGTGGCGTGATTTGCGTCGCCATTTCGCTCGTCATCTTCGGGCAACGTAATAGCAAGTTCCTGCCGGCTGCAGTGCCTCAAAGTGGTCATCTTTGCCAGCTGTTCACCACCATCACCAAGGAGCCGACTCTGCGGGAAGTCGCCAACCAGGTACCACCAGCAACAGTAAAAAGGTGCGTAAAAAAATGTCTGAAGAAGGCCTCAAGGTGCTGACCAGAAAGAGAGGCGGATTAAAGTCCGCGATAGTGCGGATACAATCCGCGGTAAATTCTTTTGATATTAATTTAACTACAAAACATTTTCTGACTGTAAGATTAGAAAGTCTTAAGAGCTTAGCCTCGAAGTACGACGAAGTACAGTCTGAGATAGAGCTCATCAGTAAAGACGCGAGCACTGCTCAGGCAGACCGAGCCGAGGTTGAGGAAACGATATACTCAACTGAGGCAAACATTTCACAACTCCTTGACACTTTTAATACTCAGACTGTGCCTCCTGTACTATCGACGCCTGTGCATTTAAAGCCGATAAGTTTGCCCTGCTTCTCAGGCAACATACTTAAGTGGCAACATTTCTATTCAATTTTCAATGATCTAGTGCATTAAAGATCAGATTTAACGCCAGTACAGAAACTGCATTATTTGCATTCATCGGTGAAGTGTGAACCATTAGACTTAATTAAATCATTACCAATTTGTCAAGAAAATTATGTAATAGCGTTGAACTTGCTGTCCGAGAGGTACAATAATCCATTTATATTAGCCAAATATTATGTACAGAACCTACTTCAGGTTAAGTCCACAATAAAGGACTCAGTTCAAAGCTTGGCGGAGTTTACGAATACTATAACGTCTTCCGTTAACTCACTGGCGGCAATGAAGCTGTCCGTAAACCTATTTGAGTTTATTACCATACAGTTGCTCTCCACCAAACTTGACCCTATTACTTTAAAACGTTGGAAGGAGTCCATAGACCCTGACAACTTGCCCAGTTTTCAAGACTTTACGCATTTTTTGAATTTGCGCCGACAACTTTTAGAAAATACAATGCCAATTGAATCCGGACAGCAATTCAACAAACCTAGTGTAAAACCAAACAATAAATTTGAGAAATGTTGCTTAAGAAATACTGCTGGCAGCAGTACCTTTAAGAGTTATCACGCAGCGGCAAGGCATTATTCATGTGTGTGCTGTAAATCTGACCACCCGCTTTACATGTGTAATAATTTTCGCATATTAAGTGCCGCTGAGCGGGGGCAATTGGTTGCAAATCATAAATGTTGTATTAACTGCCTTAGAGCAGGTCATCTGATAACAAATTGTAAAAGTAAACAGGTTTGTAAAATTTGTTCAAAGGGTCACCACACCTTGCTGCACGCTAATTACGTGCCGAAATCAGCAGCTGCCAGCAGTAACTATTGCTCATTTAAATTACAGTGTAAAAACAATGTACTTTTATCCACTGCGGTTGTATATGTCATTGATCAGGCTGGCAATAGGCATAAGGCTCGGGCACTTCTTGACGCCGGGTCCCAGATCAATTTTTGTACGAAATCATTTGCGAAAAAGTTGCACCTTAAACTAACCCGATCTAATATTCCAATTACAGGAATAAGCAACACAGCGTGTTGCGCTACTGACATTGTTTCTGTGCGTATTATGTCTCGCTATCAGAGACATAGTTTCGAGGCCAAATGTGCCGTCCTATCTAATTTAACTCATAATCTGCCTTCAATCTCGTTTGACATCAACCGGTTCCACATTCCAAATAAAATTTTTCTCGCCGACCCAGATTTTAATATATCTTCACAGATCGACATTCTATTGGGGGCACAATTTTATCTGGATTTAATATTAGCTAATAAGTACACAGGCGGACCCAACTTCCCTATCATTCAGGAGACAAAACTGGGTTACATTTTGGCCGGCAATCTGCCCAAACACTGCCACACCCAGGGTCCTGCTGTTTCGTTCTTGGCAAGGAACAATGACAGCCCAATCCTGCAATCTCTCGAGAGATTTTGGGAGGCAGAAACGATCCCCGGCGATACCCCTAATAGCGAGTCGGCTTGCGAAGAGCATTTTGTGCGCTCAACTCAGCGCAACCCCGAGGGTAGATTTATAGTGTCGCTCCCATTCAAATCTGATAAGCCCCACTTGGGGGAATCTTACACAAGTGCCGAATCAAGATTTTTAAGCTTGGAGCGTCGATTCAGGCGCGATCCCAAGCTCGCTCGCGACTACGCAGACTTTATCAGGGAATACATGAATCTTGGGCACATGACACTCATTGATCATGGCGCTATCAATTTAGGATTGTCAAATATTTATTACTTGCCTCACCATGCCGTGTTTAAACATTCTAGCTTGACCACAAAATTGCGCGTTGTTTTTGATGGTTCGTCCAAGACTACTAATGGTCTTTCGTTAAATGATATATTATTGGTAGGTCCCAATGTTCAGCAAGATCTCTTCTCTATTCTGTTGCGGTTTCGCACACATAAGTATGTCCTGATTGCCGACATCGAAAAAATGTATCGTCAGATTCGCGTTGCTTTAGGGGACTGTCACTATCAACGTATTTTGTGGCGTGACTCTCCCCTCGAACCACTTAAGCATTTCGCGCTGCGAACAGTAACCTACGGCACGGCTAGCGCCTCCTTTTTGGCCACTCGGTGCCTTCTACAAATTGCTAGAGACAATCAAACTTCCTTTCCCCAAGCGGCTTTAGCCATAACTAACGATTTCTATGTAGACGATCTACTTACCGGTGCGGACACTATCCCCGATCTGACCAATCTGAAATCCGACCTAGGTGCGTTACTTGCTCAATATGGTTTCACGTTGCACAAATGGGCATCAAATGAACCCACAGCGGTCGCAAATCATCACAACCTTTCACGACCCCTAAATAAACAGGACAACGTGCGTACCCTAGGCATTCTTTGGAACAACACTGCCGATTCATTTTTGTTTGACGTCAAACTATCTCCGGTCGATCATAGCATATCCAAGAGGAAGATTCTCTCAATTATCGCCGGAATATATGATCCGCTGGGTTTAATCGGACCAGTTATCTTTTTGTATAAACACTTTATGCAGCGACTTTGGCTTTGTAAGCTTGGTTGGGATGAACCGATTTCCGGTCAGTCACTTTCGGATTGCCATTCTTTGTGTAACAAATTAAGTCTGATTGGTAAAATAGTGGTCCCGCGATCTATTCGTTGCAACCGTGAGGCGGTTACAGTTTAGTTGCATGGTTTTTCGGATGCGTCCGAGAGAGGGTTCGGCTGTTGTGTGTATATTCGAGTCATTTATCAAGATGCTACTGCTTCCTGTCGTCTCTTGTGTTCAAAATCTCGCGTGGCTCCCCTACGCCAAGTGTCATTACCTCGCATCGAGCTCTGCGCTTGTTTGTTATTGTCGCGACTCGTATCTAAAATTATTCCTGCTCTTCATTCGTTTATTGATGATGTACATTTGTATTCCGATTCTATGGTGGCTCTTTACTGGATTCATGCGCAGTCTACGCGTTGGAAAACATACGTCGCTAATCGGGTTGCTGAAATTCAGCGTCGCACGCAAACTTATATCTGGCATCACATTGATTCGCGACGCAATCCTGCTGATATTATATCTAGGGGGTGTTTCCCGGACGCTTTGCGCGATTGCTCGCTTTGGTGGCACGGTTCTGGCTGTCTGTCTCAATCGTCATATTCTAATCCTTTCCCATCTTTCGTGCCGGCCACTCCATCATCTTCGGAAGTCACCGCGGAAGAGAAAACTACACATAACCGTTCGCTAATGTCTACCCTGGCTGTTGACTTATCGTTGGACTTTTCCTCGTTACACCGGCTGACACGTGTATACGCTTACTGTTTTCGTTTCATCAGAAATGTTAGACACTCATCTGCGGACAAACTTTCGGGCGATCTGACCCCTGCAGAAATTCATCAGTCTCTCAATTTCTTCATAAAACAATCTCAATCGATCCACTACCCAGGCGAAATTAGTTGTCTTCGGAACGGATCTTCTGTTTCCATCAGAAGCAAGTTGGCTTCTCTCGACCCGTTTCTTGACGACTCTGGAGTGATACGCGTGGGCGGACGATTGCAGCATTCCCAGTTACCTTACGATTCGAAACATCCTATCGTACTACCCCCTTCGGCGCATGTCACACGCCTTATCATCGAACGCGAACACATTCGCTTACTTCACGCTGGTGCTCAGCTCGTGCATCATTCTCTGCGTCAGCGTTGGTGGATTGTTAATGCCCGGCTAGTCATCCGTTCCATTATTCGTAAGTGTCTCAAGTGTATCCGGTTCCGCGCCACACAGCAGGTCCAGAGGCTTGGCATTTTGCCATCCCCTAGAGTCACTCCTTCAAGGCCGTTTCTATTTTGCGCGGTTGATTATGGTGGTCCCTTCATGATTCGTCATGGCGGGCAGAAGTCTAGAACTCTTACTAAGGCGTACGTGTCTCTGTTTGTTTGCTTGGCAACTAGGGCCATTCACCTGGAATTGGTGTCCGACCTTACTGCCAGCGCATTTATAGCTGCTTTACGTCGTTTTATGGCACGTCGGGGTATACCCAGTCAGCTGTACTCCGACAACGGCACGAACCAAGGAAGGCCCGCACCATCTTACATGACATTTACAACTTTTGGCACAATAAGGATGCCATCACCTCGATTAAGTCATTCACATCCTCTCAGGGGATATCATGGTCATTTATTCCGCCCTCCTCACCTCATTTCGGTGGCCTTTGGGAGAGCGGCATCAAGAGTTTGAAATTTCATCTTCGGCGCGTGGTAGGCAAACCTATATTAAACTTCGAAGAGTTCATGACCGTTTTATCTCAGATAGAGGCATGTCTGAACTCTCGACCTTTATTTGCTATTTCCTCGGATGTTAACGACCCGGTGCCACTTACACCTGGCCATTTTTTGATTTGCGCGCCCCTAACTGCGATTCCTGACCCAGACCTTTCTCACGTTCCTGTTTCTCGTCTTGGTCGTTGGCAGTTGATTCAGAGGTTTGTCCGGGACATTTGGAAGGCGTGGTCTCGCGATTATTTGCACCAGCTGCAACAGCGTCACAAGTGGAGGTTTGCCAAAGATAATGTTTCAATTGGTGACTTAGCCTTGATCATTGAGGATAACTTGCCTCCATTAGCCTGGAAATTTGGCGTGATCATCGCCACATTTCCCGGCCCAGATAACTTAGTTCGCGTCGTGGACATTCGCACGGTTACGGGTGTTTTGCGGAGACCAATACATAAATTATGTCTATCGCCAGCGCGAGACGAGATTTGACATTATGGTTATAGCGCAATGCGGCTTTATTCCGCCATTGGCTTATTATTTATTACGACCATTTGGTCAACATATTTGTGATAGATTGTCACAATATTTTTGTCAACTTTGCGTCATGGCACGCTTCTGATTATTACAGTTCTGGTGATATCTTAATATTTGTATTGTATGTTAATTTTTGTGGCATACTATGTCACACATTTTCATTGATGTTATGGGGTGTATTGCATGTCTTTGGGTGGTCTTATTTATGAAATGTTATTGCATAATATTCGCATGTTTTGCTGTTAAGTAACCATGCATTCATTTCTTTATATGGTTTCTGATAAATATGTACTATTTTGGGAATGTCTTAAATTGTTTCTGTAATTTCGGTATTCTATTGTTGTTTGACATTACAATTATTTATCTTGTAATTATTCAAGTTATTGTTGTTGTATTCACATAAATTGTGTCGATGTAAAAACTATTGTAAGCGTCTGCCGTCTGTAACTGTCTCGTCTAATTTATTCACATTATACGTCATATTTTATTCATTTTTGTAGGTAAGCATGCATAATTCTTTATTTAAAATTATGACATACATGTCATATCTGGGCTACATTCAGCATCTAGCTTGCCCACACATTGTTACATATTGTAAATTCCTGAAACTTCAGGAATATCATGTCTAGGTCGACACATGTCGCCCTCCTGAATATACAATAAAAACATGCGACTGCAACGTGTTCAACAACAATTTTGTTCATGTAATGAACTCTCTGTACAGGTCTACGGACCTTAGCTAGCATTAAGGTAACTCTATGACTTGCATATTATGTATTTTCCTTTCATGTTTTATAATGTTACATACTGTGCACACTTGTGTCAGTAATAGTGGTTAACCAGACTTATTGGTACATGAAACAGCTGTTTGCCAAACCTTGGCCTACAGTCGCTTATCTGCATGCTTATCTCTAAACTGGCGGCCGATTGCCGTTATCTAATCTCAACTCAAGATTCAACTTAGCATTGAAGCTGATTATCGTTACTAAGAACTGCACTATTTTGAATTAAATTGTAAATGTATTCTAATTTATTAAAAATGTATTAAAAAAAAATCTTTTTGATTTTTGACGGGCAGTTTATGGACGGTAGCGCGATGATTTTATTTTTCTAGGTTGGCTAATCTGATTTATATATCGCATCAACGTTCGCGTGATTGTACCTTGCCCAGTGCACATTCAGTTTTCTCGGCGTTCGGTTCGCCGAACTTTCTCTGTCAAGTTAGTGTCGACATTAAATGTAAGCTTTAGGCCTTATTATTTTCTATTATGGCCGACTAGGCCCTCTTCATGAGTAACTAAATTTATATTAATTCAATATGCAGCATTAGCCAGCCTACTTCAATTTTTACAGCTGTAATGTAATCAGTCAATATTAAAACTATTCGTATACAGTCCACTTCTTTTTATTTCTTAATGTAATTTTTAATTCATTCTACACATCATCTTCAATCACCATGGAAGACCAGCCAACAGAATATTTAATTCAAGAAACATAATTTTCGCCCACTTGGGCCCAACTAATTAATACTTCCTGTCCACACTTGTGGAACATTACCTTTATTCATCAGTTTCGGTCCACTCGGACCGGGACCATCCAGTGGTAATTCTTCTCGCACTGATTCAACGCTCTGCTGGCAAAGCAGATTACGAGATGTTCGCCCTCCTCATCCTCCTGATACAGTGTAGTGCCGAGGCTGATGTCACTGGCATCGCAATTAAGAAAGAACGGTTTGCTGAAATCCGGATGGCGAAGTATAATAGGTTCAAGGAATTTTTGTTTAATTAATGATAATATATTGTGTTGTTCTGTACCCCATATCCATTTATTTTTGGATGACAGTTGCGGCTGAAAACTGGCGGTCAGTTCAGAGTACTTTTCCTGGAACTTGCGGTAGTAATTACAGAGTCCCAGGAATGACTGTAATTGCCTTCGATTCTTAGGTGTAGGAAAGTTTTGAAGTGCTTCGACTTTTTCAGCCGACGGTGAGATTCCCTGGTCATTCAATATGAAACCCAAGAATTGAATTTCCTTGGCGATAAAATGAGATTTTGCTAACTTTAGAGTAATATTATTCGCCGCTAGCTTCTTCAGTACGTGTTCCACATGGTAGCAGTGTTCCTCCCAAGTTTCTGAGGACACTAGCAAATCATCAACGTATACGGTGGTGAACTGTAGTGCTTCTTGGCCAAGTATCTGGTCCATGCAGTGTACAAAAACTGCGATTGAATTTAACAGTCCGAAGGGCAAACTCTTAAACTGGTAGTTCCGCCCTTCGAATATAAAGGCCAGATACTGGCGACTCTGTGGGTGTAATTCCACCTGCCAGTACCCGCACACCGTATCCCAGGTACTAAATTACTTGGTGCCGTGGAACCGTTTCAAAATCTCTTCAATCTCACCGGGCGAAGTCCTGTCATTTATGATCATTTTATTTATTTCACGCGCATCTAGGCACAAACGGACTTGTCCGTTTTTCTTAGGAATTGCCACGATAGGACTTGTATATGGGGATTGGCTACTCTCTATTATGTCACGGTTAATCATTTGTTTTATTTCAGCTCTTACAGCTTCCTTTCGTGATTGCGCTATGGGGTAAGACTCCCGGTTAAAGTCCACCTTGTCTCGGAACTGTAGAGTACACTGGAAGTTTTTCACTTTACCGGGCTCATCAGAAAAGACTGATTTATATTTTTCATAGATATTAAATAATTTGTTCGCTTGGTTTAAGGTTAATTTTTCGCCGGTTATACCGCTCCGGAAATCCCTGATCTCCTGGATTTGTGTGACCATAAGTCTTCATTGGAGGTGTCGTCTATCTTTTGTTCAATTATAGATATAGGATGTATATAGTTAAATTTGCGAATTTGTTGGTAGATACTATCGGGAATGACTTGGTCACTACCCACCAAGTTAGCCGTCCAAGTATGTCCGTTGGTAAGTAGAGACAATTTCTCGGTTCTCAAATCAATAATGGCGGAATTCCGCCTGAGCACATCACACCCGACCAGTATATTAAACGGCAGTCCGCTCGCTACCAAGAATTCCATATCTATTGCTATACCGCAGCTCATCACACTGGCGGAGACTTGCCTTCGTATTGTTTTATTTTGTCGGCCGGTTGCACCCAACAAAATAACATTGTTTAATGGCAACGTTGGTAAAGTTCTTCCGCACTTTCGCTGTATTCTCTCCAACTCAGTCGTACTTATAATTGATACGTTTGAACCAGTATCGATCATCAACTTGGCTGGGATGCCTTCTACCTCCGCGTTGACATGTATGATTTCGTTATTAAAGTTATTGGTGGGAATATTGTCGTCCTCTTCCAATAACTCATGTCGGATGTTCTTGAGGTAGTTACACCCTATGACCGTGATACGATTATTATTATTTATTCTATTAAACTCATTAATATGATACCCAGTAGTTAGGAGCAGTAACGGGTTCTCGCGATTTATTACTGCCTGCGCCCGTTTAAAGGCTCGACATCATTGTTCCGTTGTGCCGTACTTGTTGAAGCATCATTTGGGATGCTTAGAGTGGAGCCCTGTCGATCTGTCCTGTGGTCTTCCGGTCGTTCGTTGTTGGTCCTCCGTTCAGCATCGTCCAAACTAGTACTCCTTCTCGCCGGATAGTAGCTTGGTTGGTCTCGTTCCAGGCTCCTCCGCCTATCTTCATATTCACGGTAGCTGTTTCTTCTATTGTTGTAGTATCTTCGCTGGCGACCATCTACTGCTCGTATGAAATTCACTCGTGGCCGGGAAAACCTATTATTACTGGGATTACCATTATTTGGACTTACCCGATTGTTATTATTATGGTTACGATCATTACCATAATTGGGGCTTCTCTGACTATTAGGGTTAGGAGGGTAGGGATTTCGGTTACCCTGATAACCATTACTGGGTTGACTCGGGTTCGGATGGTTTGGACCCGTATTATTATTATTATTATGATTAGTATTGTTAAAACTATTATTTTGCGGGTATGCACGGTCTCCTTGGTACCCAGTGTTGGTGTTGTTCGTACCCAGGTTGTTGTTTGGATACGTCCTGGGTTCGGGCCTATCGTTTCTTCTCCGGCTTTGTCGGTAGTATTCCTCGTTCTCGTAATTTTCGAGGAGTTCGGTCATTGCCTGAATTGTTTTGATTTGGCTGCCTCTCCTCGCTCGAATTACTTCTTCGTCATAATGGTATGACAGCTTATTTATTAGGCACTCCTCAGGTATGGCCGGTTCTAAATATTTGGCCATACATACCTTGCCGAGGAAATATGCCGTCATAGAACTACCGACTTGTGGTTTGTAATGGCCGTGGCATATGTTATCCCTTATTAAGTTTTGTGTCGTTTCCGACCAATACTTAGCCTTGAAGAGGCTTTTAAATTGATGATAGTTTTCGATGTCGCTTCGGTTGGCCATCCACCAATGGTCATTCACGTCCCGAAACGACTCGTCTAGGATTTCCCGGTTCTGGACCCATCGGTTCCCTCTATGCTTTTCCAGGTACTCCTCTATACGGGCCAAGAACTCCATGGGCTTCCGCTTATACTGCCTGAAATTAAGCCATTCTCTATTCTCAGATACGGGGAAATTATTATAGCCAGTTGGTCGGTTTCTTATCAATTCTATTTCCTCCTGACTCTGTCGCACTTGTCCCGTGATGTTCGTCGTAGCGGCTTCCAGGCCGTCGCATCTTTCGGTGACATGTGTCCGCACTTTATTTATTTCTTCCAGGGCAAAAATTTTGTTTTCCTCCAGTTTAGTCCTCTGGTGTTCCTTGACTTGGGTGATCTCTTTATTTATTACCTCCCGGACTTCCAGTACTTCATTTTCTGTCTGACGACATCTTTCGTCCACTTCCCTGATCTGCTGGTTTACAACCACGACCTCCTGTTCTAACTTTTTGACGATGGATCTCTTCGTGTCTGTTACCTTTTTATTCAACTCCTCTTTCGCTAACTCGATCCTCTCGTCTAACTTGTTCATGTTCTCCTGGTTGACTTCCATTAGTTCTTCTCTCAGCAGTTGGTTATCCTCTCTCAATTCTTCCAACCTTTCACCCATCGTCTCTTCCATTTTCTTGTAATTTTCCCTTAATTCTTCTTTTAATTGTTGGTTGTCACTTTCTATTTTCTTACTGGTTTCTTCCATCTTCTCTTCCAAATTCTGCTGGTTGCGAAGCACTTCTTGCGACTGTCAACAAAAGAGTGAACGGTATAGCGAACGAACCACGTTTATATAGACGGACGATCCCCCCGTTATAAAATTGCGTGTAACTATTGCACAACAGCCTGTCAATACGTATTGCATCATAACGCTTCACCACGGTGGGTATGATGCAACAGTTCTATCAATTGAAATGCGCCATACTGTTTCACAGTGATATGACGCAACAGTTGTAACAAAAATTTTCTGCAACCGGTCGAGTATTGCGACATACGCTGACATAAATTATTATAGTGAATTTTATAATTAGGTCCATACATATCGTTGTGTCACTTACGTATAATTAAAACAACGGTATGTACTCTCATCTTTTCCAAGCGACCCACGAGGTGAGACAAGATACGCTTCGCTTTTTTACGTGCTTTCCCCGTTTGACGATCAAACGAAACAGGCCTACTCCAGGGTTACTAAACACGCTAAGAACTCAAAGTTTTAACATGTACAGTGTTGCGTAAAAAATCAAACATAAACTACACAATGCTGACTAAAGCTATTTTCTTTCATATATTTTTATTTATTTTTTATTTTAACTTTACTTAAACTAATAGTTCGGTATACGTTCGGAATATCGAGACGCGTCTTTTTTACGTATCACACGCGCGCGCGCGCACGCACACACACACACAATTCTGTTAAATCGAGAAGAGTTTACAGGTGTTTCCACCGTGCCAGTGACTCGTCTCAGAAAACTCGACTACGTTTGTGAGTATCCCTATTACGACAGCGATGTAACCGGTACAGTTGATCGTCTCTCTGTCCCACATAACGTGAACAGTCTCAGACAACGTACCTCGACATACTGCCCGATACACAAACGTACATACTTAACTATTGTACACGTACTTATAATAAACAACATCGCATTTTGTAGTGTAAAGTCATACAGCACGCGGGTGCGTTAATCGCTTCCTACCTATATATATCCAATTCTTTCTCATCCTCCTCCGCCTCTAACGCTCTACACGCCTACCGAATGACGCTTTCACGGTCTGCGGTCCGTATCACGCTAGCCCGTTGAACCGTCGCACGTCCTTCTTTCATCTCGCGAATTCTGTAATGACCGTAGGCTAGCGTTCTCTGCCCGTCGTACAAGTCGTATCTCTTGTCGTCGTACGGTGACATAGACAGTTTTACTATCTGACGCGTGTAGAGGCGAAGGTCTTCGCTATGTATGATCTGCGCGGACGTGTACGTTTGTCGGTTAGTCGACATCAGTGACAGCAAACAGCGTTTGTAATCCGCGTGAGTCAATCGGTTTTGTATAGCCACTCGCGGCACCCCTTTCTCTACTTGCTTCTCTTTTTTGAAGCAGTTGTCCTGCAACATCAGCAGCAAATATGATTTCACGCGCAACCCGAAGAATTCGAAAATGGATTTCGCTTGCGTCTCGTCCTTGAACTTTCCCAAGCGTTTTTTATTTACCCCGCTATAACAGGGATGCGTTGTGGGATATTCCGACTTACCAAAAGATGAAGGTTCTCCTTAATGTCGTCGTACATATTACCGGTGCGTACATCATACAACAAAGAGTCCGTATCTGTCATACACAATCGAACACGCGATCCTTATTTCGCGACTATGAACTCGTAGTGAAAATTCTACATCACGTATTTACTAGTGTCCAACACGGTGCATCCCACGTACAGCGGACGGTAGAAGTACAGGATTCACTTTTTCATCATCACGCCTATCAAGTCTTCGTTACACACGTTTGCGTGCACGATTCTTGGGCTCGCACTCGGCTTTATCATTTCGCGTTCGTTGGATACTAACCTAAAATCTATACGTTTCCGGAAGTTTACTAACGATTTACCACAAACCGCGTTGATCAATAGTTTGAAGAAGTCTTTTTCGAAATCGTTGGCTGCGGCTTTGCGTTTATCCGTATTGAAGTCTATGAACGGCTTCATCCACGCGCTCTGACGGAACGCTAACACGCAAATGACGGCTTTCAATTTCATGCCGAGTTTAAGGTACAGCTGCAGCGTTCTGTAGTGAACGATGTAGTTTTTCTTATTCTCGAGGCTGGTGATTAGTTTTTCAACAGCGCCGGTGGGGGCCAAATTAAAGTTCTTCAGACAATTGAATCGTTTGCTGTACGCGGACATCTCGTGCTCGCCGACATTTCTGCGTTCCGGCGCCAGCGGGTAGTCCGAATCTAAGTCGTGTAAGCGGCGAGAATAACCTATATCGACGTCGAGAATGTAGCAGATTTGGTCTTCCGCGCCTACCGTACTCAAATCTAACACGTCGATTTCTTCGCGTTCCAACCATCGGAATCCGGAGTGAGGCAACGGCTGCCTCATCGCGGTGCCGTACTGTGCCGGAGTTTGCATAAAACGGCGTTCGATGAAATACAAATACCATATTTCCAATAATAAATTCGATTAGTTATCAATGTCTGTGAGCGAAGTGAATATTGTTGATGAACGCGATATCGGTTCGGCACTGTTCCGGCAGTGCACGCTATCTAGCGGCCGATTTTGAGTTGCATTTCCGGGCACGTTGCGAGAGTCAGTCACTACAAAGCTCTCGTTACGAAAACACCTGGCTTCCTTCCTCGGTTTAGCAGAGCATTTTCGTGTGTCGTCTTCTCATCTTTATGGTAGGCTAATAGTTTAAGTCCCACCGGTAAGTGCCATGTATATATATATATATAATAATTGGTAGTAAAAATTTAAAATTCAAAACTTAATTAATCCAAATGCGAACAGATAGAATGCCTGTGGCGTGATCAGATGTGTGTGGGTACTGTGAGATATTTAATTAATTTGGTTCTATTTAAATACCGCCAATAATTGTATTAACTCATTGATCATTCAGCATTGTAAAGAGATGTAAGAGAATTAAGTAATTTACCAAAAACCGGGGACTTGTTAACTATGTATGAACGCAAGCGTGTGACCGGAAGTATAAATTTTTTTAAGTAATTTATTTAATTGTAAACTTTAAGACCGCCCTAGATGAAGTAATGTGCAAGTGTTAATTGTCTGTAGCTGATGGGATTTAAAGTATCCGTTATTTTGCAAAATTGTTGGTCGAACGTAATGCCACGTGGCCAGGGACAGGGTGCATATCGTGATATGTTACGGCTGGTCATGGCTGTGTGCGTGACTTATTATTGTGCCAGGTTATGAGTGAATGATGATGATTTATTAAAATATAAATGGGGGAATGTATCCCCTAAATTTTATGCATTATATTGAGTTGGTTGGGAGCGTCTAGTTAGGGAGTTGGGCATACATGCCTTATACATGACAAGTGTGCAAGCTTTAGTGAACAGTACATTAATCATTCTGAATATTTAGGGTTCTCGCCTAGAACGGAGACCTGACCAAACCTTGGTGTACTCTAACCTTCACCAAGCCATGAAGCACTAGAACTTTGTTCTGCGACCGAGGAGGGAGAAGCAGCTGCCGCCAACAATCATGGAACCGCCCGCTTCATATGAGGTGATATTAACTCTTTTTATTCTATCCTGGCCGCAGAAAATACTATGGGAGGTGTATGTGCAATATCAGTTTAACTTTATACAGTGACATGGTTCAATCGGGGGTGTGTCGGCAAGACAATTTCAATGTACTATTACTTTTATGAAATTGCTAACTGCTATAATTTTTATTGTTTAGACAAAGCTTTTCGTCATCACTGACATCATCAGGTCTAAAACAACGTCTGTCAACTGTATGTTGTAGGCTTTTATACTTTAAGCCCCTCCCCTTATGTCATCGCCCCTCCTATTGGTTCTAAATGCTGCCGCTCTCTTAAAGGTTGTTTTAGACCTGATGATGTCAGTGATGATGAAAAGCTTTGTCTAAACAATAAAAATTATAGCAGTTAGCAATTTCATAAAAGTAATAGTAAGGATGGCTGCTAATTTAAACAATACGAAGAATATAACATGGAATTGTTACAGTTCTTAATTAATTATGCTGGCTGCCGACATTATAAAAATGTATAAGTGGTGGTCTTATTCGAGGACATTATTTTCCAATTAATTTAATAGATACTGGAGGGTTTCAGTTATTTAATGTTTCTATATGATAGGGCGATAGAAATATAATATACTGGCGGGCCGTGGGGTTTCTGGGTATGATGGGATACTGAGCCGTAATTGTGATTTTGTGGAATTAATTGTGGTTTTATAAGCTTTTATGTGTTAGGGGGTTGAGTGATAAATATATATGTGTGTACCTTTTTATAATGACAAGATTTAAAAATATGTGGGATACTTAAAGTTTTGTTGAGTTATGATTATGATGAATTTAAATGGAGGTGAAGATATATGTATATGTATGAATAGGTGTATTATGTGATACTTAATATGTATGTAATTTCAGATATAATAAAAGCTGTTACTGTTGGTTAACAGATAGTTTAATTGCAAGTCCCCTCTCACTGGACCCAGCGCATTTTATGTTTCTCCTAGGCCTTCCGCCTAGTTTTAAATATCCAGTAACCCCTCTTAAAAAAAAGAAAATACATATAAAGTATACAAAAAGAGGGATTACAGTACAGGTTTGTACAATCCAGGTAGATTATCGAGGTAATTGTTTTCCCGTTCGCGATCGTAGTCCGGTATATAAGGATTGTTGCCCTTGGCGTATCTGGTGGGTATCGACGCGGTACCCACTCTTACCCCGCTCTCTGCGAACAGGTGCATGTCTATATCCTGAAGTAGTTCAAGTCGAATTCCCGTCATCTTCAACATCGCGTTCCACGCGAGCCCCGGCGCAGAATAAACGTTACACGGATCTATCTAGTAGTACTGCAGGCTCGTCTCGCGAAACTTTTAAAACACGTCGGCCAACAGAAACACGTCGGTTTTCAAATAGAGGTCATGATAGTCGCCTAACGTTTGCATCCCTAACGCCGTCCAAACGTTTTGCGCGTGCGCGTAATCTTCGTCCGACACGGCCACCTCGACTAGGCGTTGTAAAAGTGTTCCGGCGCGGGTAGAGAAGCGTCCTCGAACTTACTTTCGTGCGTTATGTACTCTTACGGTTAGACCCCTTGCCTGACCAGCATTTCAACGTGTTCTTCTCATCCTTCTACTTCTTGTTCATTTCGTCCGCTCGCATGCATTGCATTGTTGAAATATATTAAACATTTTTTCGCATTTTTTTCACCAGCTTCTCTAAAGACGTGTTCATAAACTGCGCGGAATCGAGAAACCGGAGGAGACTGAGGGACACGAACTCGTACCACTCGTTCGTCATGGCTATACACTTGACTTCTTCGTGTTTAAATTTCCCGAACGCTTGGTTGAGATGGTGGCAATCGTAAGCACGCAGGTTGTGAAAGAGCACGGGAACGTGTTGCGTGTTACTCGCCAGTCACGTGATCGAGATTTCGCACTTTGTCCCCGCGTAGCGCACGATCCTTTTCTTGCAGAGATGTCACGCGGTGGCGTTCTGAAACTTGCGTTCTTTGTCGTCTGTCATGCAGAGGGGTCAGTCGAAGTCGCGTTCGAGCCGACTCACGTGTTCGCTCTGAGTCCGGAAGAACGTCTCCACTAGGTCTGTACCGCCGCGTTACAAGACATGTTCTTTCACGGCTTTACCGGTCCAATCGACGGTCGCGTAGCAGAAACTGCACCGTACGTGGTGCGAGATGTCCTGAGAGTGCCATCTGTCCTCTTCGCGCGTACAACCGGACACGGGGTGAAGAAAATTTTCAAAATCCGCGTACACCGTGTACCGTACTCTGTGACCATTTGTGTAGTCTTTAAAATACATGTGACTGTATTTTCCAGTCGGTAGTTCGACTTTTTCCGCTTCGTGCGGCGTGCGGAGTACCTCGTGCTCTTTCAACCGTCTCCGCGCCATTTCAGGATCCGTATTATAACGAAATCGTTGCAAACAGTAATTACATAAGAAAACCGGATTGTTAGCACTCGTTGTGATGTGCAGCATTAGACGTGACATGTTTCTAATAAGACAATAATGTTTGACCCCTTCGTTGTTGACCAGTAATAGAAGATTCACGTGCGTCTTATCTTTGTGCTCGGTTATCCGTATAGGGTACACTTCGTTTTTTCTGTATCCGAACTCGTTACTTTTGTTGTTTTCGTAACCGAACACGTTCACAGAAATATTTACGTTTTGTTTTTCAAATTATTTAATTTGATTCGCCAACACCGGATAGTCGATCCCCTCCATATTCAGCTTGTTTTCGTACTGTCTGTAGTGAGACACGCGGTGCGGATGAGAAGCGATCAGATGCAAACCGGATTGAACCGACCAGAGGAAGCATTTATCGTCATATAGATTCTGCACATTCACTAACGCTTTCTTCCTTAATAATTTTGTCGGAGTGGGGATGTAACTGGATCCGGCCAGAGGACAAACTCACTTCGACGGCTACGACCCCGTTTCCGACCCACCCGCAACCTTCGCGAGTGAACTTCGATACCGATTCCAGCACTTTTTCAACGCACTCCCTGTACTGTTCGTTCACGTCTTCCGCGTTCGCCGCTGCGGGTAAGACGAGTTGCGTACGCGAACGAAACACCACCCTTTGCTCCAGTCCGTGATTGGTTACTAGTATTTTGAACGAGACGCGTACGGCAAAGTACTACTTGACAGTTTCCCCCATATCGCGTGATTCCGCGCGCACTTCTTCCGGAATAATATCCGCCATTCTCTCCAACAACACGGATACCGTGTCCACTCCGTCTTCAAAGTCATTATATTTTATTGTCTTTACACTCCCGTTAAGTGCGATTGTACGAGTTGTCTATACTCCCATTGTTCTATACTATCACTTATACGAAATTAATTAGAATAAAGCACACTTTTTTTTGTTTAGACAAGCACTAAATTTCTTCAATGTCTACGAGCACTTTGTAACAAGATAACTACAACAAATAACGTAGCACTGTTCACCAACGTGTCCAGCTGCTAACTGAGGCGTGGGTAGTTTATCTACACAGTATATAGGGGCTAGCAACATTGCGCACGCCCAGCTGTTAGTGCGTTGTGATATTTAGAAATTATGAAAATTCAATAATTATGGCATATACGATATTTAATCTACGACAATTGTAGAGATACGATGACTTTTACAATAATTATGGAAATACGATAACTTTTAATACATTAATTATACTAACACTATTGCACAATCTTATACAAACACTTTGTAACAGACTAAAGTTTTGAATTCACATTTTGCTCTCCCTCTCTCTCTCTCTCTCTCTCACTCTTTCTCTCGATACGGGCATAAATAACGAAACTACTATATTTAAAAACTACCTTACTGTTTTACTAAAGTTGTTTCAATACGGCTGTAATTTATCTGTTTCTCACGCCGCGTTGTCTAACTAGCGATGTACTTTCATGCTTGCTCAGCAGGGGGTCAGTTACACCGTAGTGTTTCACATTTGCGTTTATATTATCCCTTCTCGTTCCCACGACGTGATGGCCATTTTTTTTTGAAAATCAACAAGTGTGTGGTTCGCACGGATAAAAATCTACCGCTCCGTCCTCAGAACGTTTGAATACTCCGGAGGGTGAACACGTCTTGCGCTGTGTTTTTTTTTTATTCTTGTGCTTAATGGATTTATATTTTTTGGGTGACTGTGTTGTTGTTGTCGGGCACAAACTTTGTCGTGCTGAATTCCTACCTTGTTGACTTCCAACCGGTAATTTTTCTTCTTGGTGCATTTACAGGAAGAGCAACAGGTTGTGGTAAGTCTAAAGGCTTTCCTCATTAACATAAAATCACAAACACAGCTGAATAAAACTGCTAAAATTTTATCTTTTACAGTTTGTAACATTATTGTTACAGATATTTTCTAAATACTACTCACGAGAGAATGTTTTATTAATTATTAAATATTGCTTGAAATTTTGGTAAATAGAAACGAAATGATTGCTGGATATTTTGGTTAAGTTATGAGAAAGTTATATTTCCGAAACTGCTGATAGCACAAAAAATATGTAATATGACAGAACTCGTGTGTACATGTTTGGTGCATTAACAGATACTACATTTAAGTTTTAAAATATTGGAGTGTATGTTGTTTTTACAAAATGTATGGATCCTACATCGCTCTCTTTTGTAGATAATTTAAAAGAACTCTAGTGTATACGCTATATTATTAGCGTTTACAAAGTGGAAGTTGCGTTTTCAGATATAAATGAAACTAGCTAAAAATTAGTAGTAATAACATACAATTATGTTAGCTGTCGCATAAAAGTTTTGACTGTTCCATAACCGTTTTATTGACAACAGGGTGTGGCTAAGTTATAGACACTCTCTCAAGTAACAATTTTTGTTCAGCTTTATAATTTATATTGAGATAACTCATTCCCAAGGTGAACGTTAATTACGTTTTGAGATGAGAGTCGCCTGTGGGGATAAGAACAACTTAACGTAATTTTCAATTAAAACATTCAATACGTTTAACTATTAGCTTGTCAAATATTGAGCCTTTCATGTTTTCACATTGTTATATTCTGTATTTTGTAGAAAGAGTGAGCCTTTAAGCATACTTTGTAGAAAAGTCTGCTCTTCAATTAAAATAAATTTAATTACTTGCTACACTTAGCCTAGTGCCTATATTATATGGACCGTGGGAAAGGGAAATCGGCCATTTTGTCTGTTCAAACTTATTGTTCATGATTATAATTTTTAATGGGTTTTGTAACACGCAGAATTAATGACGCTTAGTCAGTTGCATCCGACTTTGACATATTTTATTGTTTTCAGCTAAATAGTGTGACTGTTCTGCGAGTAATAAACGTCAGTTTTACCAATTTAGTTAGTATAGCCAAGAACATAACTCTTCACTTTGTTACCTCGCCTGTCCGCCGAGCTAATTGGGGTTGGGTTTGTCTACACACATACACGCACACACACACGCGCGCACAGACTCGCTCCCCTCGCACATGAAACACTTGTCCGCCACCCTTTGTTGCACTACGGCGTTTTTTTTGTTTCATTCGACGGCACGTGCCTTTGTATAAATCAGTCGTTTTGTTTTAGATGTTTATATACGGCGGTCTTCGTTTGGGGTTATGTCGAATTGTATAGGTGTCAACATATCAGTCGTGTTTTGTATATGCGTTTAGTCCTTACATTTTTCTATACTTTTGTATTTTTTTTTATATTATTTTTGTAATATCTACGATTATTTTTTTTTAGTTATACTTTTTAAAGGCTTACCACCTATTTACATTGATTCACAATATATTTTTGTATATATATATATATATATTACTTTTATAATGTGTAAAATTATTTATTACATTTTTATATTTTTCATCTTCTAAATTACTAATGGTTGGTAATACGTTTTACTAACTTTTAACGGGGTAAATATTTTGTTTGAATGCACACGTGTACAGAAACAGAAATTTACGTTCCAGTACCGACTTCTTTACACGTTTGGGTATTATTTAGCTTCGAATTTCTTACAGCTGGAACCATTTACTTTGTTTATACTTATATGAAACTAACTTTTGTTCGGAGGGAGTATTGGTTCACTAGTCTTAAGTGTATACGATTTGATTGATGGTCATTGGATAATGGAGTTGTACAATTCCTAACGATGCACTTCTTACAGTTTATTGTATGCACGTTATTTTTCCTCTCCTCGTTCCTTCCACTGCTACCCACCGTTTATACGAATGACATGGTGTTGGCAGGGGTTAGTGTTTCGTTGACCGCGGTCAGAGAAACATCTCTCGCTGACTTTCGTGGACGGGTTTATTTTTTGAAACTGTTGCTGTTTATTGCTTACCAATTTACGCGTTGTCGTGCAATTCTATCGATGTTTCCGAATTGGTGGGTCTTTTGATATGACAAAATACACGTTTTGTAAACTCAAATTGCTGTTTATTGCTTAATTATTTTTACTATTTCTTTGTTAATGACTTAAATGGTGCTACTTGGTTTGTTTATGTTACATAAATTTTGCTTGTAATCAGTTATTTTGGGCTCATTCAATAATGGGGTTGTACAAATCCTGACGATGCATTTCCTACAGTTTTCCGTTTGTATGTACTTTTTTTTAGTATGCACTTTATTTTCGCCCTCCTCGTTCCTTTCCCCGCTACCCACCATTTATACGAATGTGACGGCGTCGACAGCGTCAGTGTTTCGTTGACCGCGGTCGGAGCAACATCTCTCGATGACTTGCGTGGACGGGTTAGGTTTTTTATTGGAACGGTTGCTGTTTACTGCTTAATTAGTTACGCGTTGTTGTGCAATCCACTTGTTAGAACTGCCCCATCATATCACCGGGAAACAAACAGTATGGTGCAATACGTGTTGTATAGTTACACTCAAAGTAGAACAGGAGGGAGGGGATTGTCCTTCTATATAAACAGGGATCCTTGGCTATACCGTTCAGTTTTGTGTCGACAGGTGCGAGCGACGCTTCGTCCGGAGCACGAGTCCGAGCTTGAACCCGGCATCGACCGACCACCAGCATACACATACACGCCAACATTACCAGCCTGCTCCCCCGCGTACAACACGCGGAGAATCCTAGACCAGGAAGACACGTGTCGATAAACTGATCGGATCAACGACTTCATGATCAGCTGCTCATGACGTCACTGAAACAGCATGACTTCACTGAAACAGCCAGCGACGTCACTGAAAGAGCGACGTCACAAGCAGCTGATCGTGACGTCACCACCTCCTTGGTCAGCTGATCGTGACGTCAGTGGCCTAGGATTCTCCCCAACACACTACTTACAGAGGAAAACAAAATACGAGACACCAATTAAGTCACTAATCACCAGCTTTAATTTTCACAGTTAAACTGTTCGTAATTAATAGCACTGTCTCTTACAACAAATCAAATAAAAATTGTTCACACGCAATAAAATGTCAACTAATGTTAAAACAAAATTGTATTACAATATACCGCCCGATCATAAAACTCAGCACTTCACTAATATCCACTTGAACGCACACAGTAATATCGCCCGATAATGCCTCGAACCGCACTGTAAATATATCGCAACTATAACTGAAAACTAAGGCCGCTGCTGCCTAGTATTTATACAACGCTCACCGACCAGAAGGTTCCTAACTACTCATTAGCGCCAGTGTACGACGTAATTAATTGCGGCCTTGACACAGTCAGCGAGCGGCCGCCGGAATTCTGTCACAGTCTAGCAAATGCGTCGAGAGTCTCGTACGCGACACGATATATTCCGGATCCCTCGGGAACGTTCGATAAACATGTAGATTGTTCTGTGATGCCGTAACAATTTAAAAAATTGCGGGAAAAATAGATGAGTATTAAGACTCTGCTAGAATATTTTAACATCGAAATGACCACTGTAGCCTTCCAAATTTAGACGAAACAGTATTGTAGTAAAACTGGAATGGTTATATGTGGTATACAATACAATAACAATTATATGGTTACTTTAATGTTGAACAGAACAGAAAGGTCATGGAAGGAGGCCAATTATGTATGGTGTAATAGAAATTATAGAAGTTGGAAGTTACCAGAACTTGAAGAGGTGGGGCGAGTAAGAGACTGAGGACATCAAATTAGTACCAAAAGGGGCAGAAGGAAACAATCACACTAAATTAAGAGTAAACATGGAAGCAAAATAATTATGGATAATAATAATAATGGATGCACCATTGTTGCATCAATTATTAAGGTCAAAATATAAAGAAAACAAAAACTCTTTTTTTCGAATTACATTATGCTTTTCAAATGGCAAATGTAGTGTCAATTTTCAAGAAGGAAGACAGATAAAACACAAGTCACTATAGAATATTAAGTATCTTGAACGCAGGGTACAAACTATATTCTGGGATATTTAAAGCTCAATTGCAGAGGCTAGCACCAGATGCTAAATTAGCTGAAATTTAAAACGGTTTTTGGAAAGGAAGATCCTGCTAAGATAATATATACATAATAAATAGAATATTGGAGAAGCGGAGAGAATTCAACCTTGCGACATATATTGCGTTCGAAGATTTTAAAAAAGCCTTCTGACATTGTGGACAGGAAGATGTTATGCTAAATTTACAAAGGAATGGATACCCTAAGCACCTTATTTCAGCAGTAAAGAGTCTCTGTTTGGACACACAGATACTCCTGCTAACAGAAAGAGAGCAGAAGGTTATAAGTATAATCAAGGTGTAAGACCAGGCTGTAGTCTCTCATTACCGCTGTTTAATAAGTATTTGGACAACGTCACTCTTAGGTGTTAGAGCATTTACCCATCAGCAAATATTTCTTTAGGGCAAAGCTAATTTCTTAATACACTGCTGTTTGCTTAAGTCCTGCTGCTTATAAATACCACCAAAATAGTTTGCAAAGAGCGCTACATAATTTACAACAGTGGTCGATTCAATGTAACTTAAGAATTTTTCAAGCAAAACAATGGTGATGGCTTTCCTGGGAAGCATTCTTGTAAGAGCCAAAATAATAATCAACAAGCAAGTAACTGAACAAGTGTCTCACTTTAGCTACCTAGGGTATGATATATCATATGCAAAGAATACAGAGAGAGACAATAAACTTCAAAAGTTGATGTAGATACTCAGCTCAAGGTTTACAAGGTAATGGCATTCCCTATGTTTCCTTATAGAAGTGAGTCGTGGATAATGAGGAAAAGAGATAAATGTTGCGTACAAATAGCGGAGATGAAGTTTCTAAGATCGGTCAAAAGTTGTTCTAAACAAGATGGATTTAGAAATGTAGATATTAGAGAAGAGTTGGAATTGTATAACTTAAATGAGGAAATAGAGTTGCATAGAAGAAATTGGAAGGACCATCTGGGGCGTATGGATTATTGAATATACCAAAAGCGTGAAGTAGATACAAATAGCTTGGAACAAGAAGCGTAGGGGGACCAAAGAAAAGATGGGAATAAATGGGAATAAATCCTATGAAGCCGGAACAGGTCACCAAGGTCTAACCCTTGTTGTGCAAAAAGAAGAAAAAGATGCTTGCTTGTAAAGAAAATGTGTTTAAGAAAAAGCTTTTATATGAATGATTAAAAGAATAATCTTGTATTACACGTTCATCAGCACTTGGTGAAAATTTACTGCAAATTATAACCGACAGTGATTTAAGAATAAACCAGCAATTGACCACTGAATGCACATATAATTTTCTTTAGCTGCCTATTACTGACACGTTTTAGGTCATACAAAGGCGTATTCACAGAAACCCATTATTTCGAACATTAAATATCTTGGGAAATCATGGTAAATTGTAAAGTCTTATTACTTCTTTCTCACCCGACTTTCTGTCATTCTCTCTTCCTTTCTATCTTCTTTCCGGAAATTCTGCTCATACGTACACGTTAAGATGGATTCGTATGTAGGTCGGACCATGCAGATGAACAGAAAACATAATTAAACCAACACATATTCACAGGCACACATTGACTCAAGGTAAACAATGCACGGGAATAGAGTAATTGCATTTTTTTCATGCATATCATATTACATAAACTCACATAGAACACGCTGTGTCTTGTTGCCCATGACGCGTCCTATATTAACGATAGTAATGCGCCATTCCAGACTAAGAAACGCTAATTTTAATATTAAAATTTGTAAGAAAATTTTTATTTTTGGTTGAAACAGTTTCCGCTTATTCCTAGCTTCATCAGAGGCGGCTGCTAGCAGCGTTGCCAGTTCCAGTCTTGAAAGTAGCGCTATTCTGTGAATTCATTATCAGATGTTTATGCATGCGTGTGCGTGTGTGTGTGTGTGTGTAGTAAGATTTGTCTAAACAGAAGGTTTTTTAAATTGTGTTTGTTCATTATAATGTTATTTTTATCCTGTACAGTGATAACTTTAAACAGTTATGAAATGGACACATGTAATCACTACTCCTCTCCATTGAATCTACTTTTGGCAAATCACATACAAATCATACACGGAGAATCGCCAACAATAACATGCAACTTGTAAAGGTGAGCAGTAAATATAGACACACTTGAACAACGAGAATTATGCAAACACACGCAAGCATATGGAGACGGTATTCTCATGTATAATGGTTGAACGCATAGCACACGCCTTCCTGACACACGCTCATCAAAAATCAGACAGCAAATGGCGCCGGAACTCCCACCACCGAAAGTGCCAGCGTTCCCAGCGGCCTCTTTTGACATAGTTTGCAATAAGAAAAGCTAGCTGAGGCGGACGTTAAAAATTGTCTTATGATGTTATATAGAAATTAGTGTTGTCAGTCTGAAATATTTGATTTACCATTAAAATAATAGCATACATTAGTAAGGCAGCTGACATGTCACAAACGTCTCAATTATTTTTCCAAATGCAACGTATTTTAATATTTACAAGATGTTTAGAATTACGACTGTTGCGTGGATCATGATGCCAAAACCGTAATATAAGTTTCTGGCGGAAATTAATATTTATAAACTTTATAATACTTCGCTAACATAACAGCACCCGTGTTACAATATTTCTGCTTACGATTCAACACGTTCACGTTCAAAAAGCGCAACTGCTATAAATACAGCAAATAATAACGATCACTTAATTAAATTAAAATTAAAATAGTAAACAACACAGCTAAACAGATAATTGGTGTGTGTAATTAACTAACAACTATTTTGTGAACTCTGCTAAGGAATGTTTGGTGTAATTTGCCGGAAACTCAACTGGCCGCCAGCTCTCCACAGCACGGGATATTGTACTCTACAAAGGTTATATGGAACGTTCAATTTCGATAAGATGTGTTCATAAAATTCAACGATAGTTTTCAGAAAATTATAGTTGAATGGGGAGGGTGTAATTTTTTATATGTGTACTACGTTAACGGCAACAAAGTTAAAATTTATGGTTTATAACCACTGGTTATTAGTTAAAATCGACTGTGCCTAATAAAAGGCTGTAAATTAAGAAGTGAAATGTAATTAGCCTCTATTTACTTTAGTTGATAGGCCGTAGAAGAAACAAAATTATGTAAATCGTTTATTTATCAGAAGGTCAATAATATTTTTCTTCTTCTTATCCAACAAGGATTAGGCATTGGTGACCTGTTCGGCTTCATGGATTTCTTCTAATCTTTACTTTGGTCTCCCTACGCTTTTCTCCCACCTGGTTTGTATCTACTTGCCACTTTTCGCAGTCTTCGATCATCCATACGCTCCAGATAGTCCTTTCAATTCCTTCTACGGCAACTGTATTTTCTCATTAAGATGTATAGCCTATTTCTAGCTCTTCTCTAATCTTTTCATTTTTAAATCTATCGTGTTTAAAACAACCTTTGACCAATCTTTTAGAAATTTTATCTGCGTTACTTATATGCGGGTTCTATCTCTCTTTCTCATTATCCACGACTCACTTCCGTAGAGAGGTATGGGACAGCCATTGCTTCGTAAAACTTGAGATGAGTATCTTCCGCGTCTTGTTTTTTAGTGGTCTTCTTATGGTACCACACATCACTTGAAACACATGTAGTTTATTGTCTATGTCTCTATTGTTCTCATATGATACATCATATCTTGGATAGCTACCTAAATTGGGAGACGTGTTCAATTAGTAGGATTTTAATCGTTGTTTTGGCTCCTGCTATAACGTCTAACCTACGTTATAACATCGGGAACCTGTCCATACTTACCTCAGAACACTTGCACGGGCTGCCATACTCGTAATTAACTTTTAATTACTAATTAAACCATCTGTAGTTACAACTAAAGGAACTTTTACATGGGGGCCTGATGATTTATTCACTCAATATTTGAGTGTAAAGTAACGACATCTCTTAAACCATTACTACAACAGTTCTACATATATTCCCACATCAGATTTTCTAAATAAAAGATTACAATTTATAAAAGATTTTGTAAATAACGGGGGCCAAAACATATGGATTTATAAGTGCTAGCATAATCCACTGATCCGGGACCTTAAACTTGTTTGTGAGTTAAGCTCACTTATTCATATTCTAAATTACTATTTTGGGGGGGGGGGGCATTTGAAGAATGGACTTAATCTAAAAAATTTTCTATTAGTGAAGCTTTATATATATACATCAGCATTACTTGGTACTACAAATATTTTGAATCCTAAGACATACTACATCTTATAAAGTGATTATCATTAGAGCCTTTATATATTTCTTTAAACTGTCTTTACCATTCATTTGTTAGAATTTTAATTAATCACGGAGGACAAGTCTCCGTGTCACCGGTGATATCCAGAGGTTTACTCGAAGTCCGGGTCCTTGCTCCTTGTGGTGTTCGTCAGCGGTTGATCTTTAGTAGAGTTAACTTTACTGTTGAAGTTCCTGAAGTGATTAGTTCATGATGAAGTAGCGTTGAGGTCCTCAGAAGTCTAGTAGTTAAACATCGTCAGTAGTATAAGTGGCGTAAATGTTCTTGTTTGTTGCAGAATCGCACATTACATTATTGTTTATAAAAGTTCTCACTTTAGGTAGCTCGTACCATATTATTTTAAAACAACACAGACATCTTACAAATTATACAAATGAGATGTCATCCCTTACACAGTTCTTTATTCCTTTTGGTTTTTAACATTTAAACTTACTAGCACACTAATTTGCCACTACTTTTCGCTACACATTGTTATATCTGTCCTCTACATAAAACATTTTGTCGTTCTCCGGGACATGGTTCAAGCGTGTGTTTTCTACGCGAGCGCTTCATCTCGATTGAATTACTATGTTAGGACGGGTCAGTTAATCGCGCGGAGTTTACGCGTCGCAACAAAATAGTTCCACATTTATTCTCTATTTAAGGGGATAAAGTTTGACCTTTTAATTATCCAAAGATATTCTTTATTACAGAATTTATTATAGTACACTACTGTGGTCTTGTTTATTTATTTATTTAATATCAATTTACAAGTTTATTAGTTTGTTTATGGGTCGGTATTCAAGTTAATTCCGTTTAGCGCATGTCTATGCAGGGTTAATTAATAAGGGTTCCCCTATCTGTACACTCGTATTCCTTTTTTTTTATTACACTCTTTATTAAATATATATTATGATTTATGATAGTGATAAAATTTAGTTTAAATGTGCGATTTATTAAAATTTAAATTTCTCAGCTTTTAACATTTCCTATTTTATTATTTATTTATTTTTTTAATTAATGAAATCGTCACACTGCAGGATTGCTTCCCAGGAACACCATCACCCCTCGTTATACTTGTGGAATTTCTTAAGTTACTGAATACTGAATCGAACACCGCTGTAAATTATGTAGCTTAATTTACAAACCATTTTATAATCTAAGCTATGCAAACCTACTGCTCCGTTTAACCAACGAAGTCAAGGAAAACTGCCACATTTAAAGGATGAAGAATGTGCTATTTCACTACAAACATAAACCATCTCACAGGTCAATTGTTGCGATGGCTAAAATCAAAGAATTAAAATTTGATTTGCTTCCTCACATGTCATACTTGATCTTTTTACTAACATCAAAAATCGGCTCGTTGGAAACGATTTATTGACGAAAACCAATCCAGTGATGCTTACTTTGAGAATCTTGACAAATCGGCTTATCAGTTACACAACCGCTTTAGAACATTGCTGGAAATCTGTTTAGAACTAAACGGAGAGTATGTTGCGAAATAAAAAAAATAGTCTAAAATAAGTGTTGTTTCCTTATTCAGGTCCGGGACTTTTCACCCTAACCTCGTGTATATATTAATGACTAACGTAACTTATCCAATAAAATGATGTATAAAAAACTAACCATTATCGCCGTATTTTGTGTCCTTTAAACATACGTAGCGTTATTGAAATTTATACAAACATTTAATTGCATTCCATTTGCTGCACAGAAACAATTAAGTGAAACATATTTACATTTTATAATAGCTTCAATCCCGATTATACCGATCATTGCAGCATTTACATTATGTTTTACTCCTATATTACTTGTGCCGCGAATAATTATATGATACTCTTACTTTATTAAAATTAACAAACGTAAAACGAAATTTACAATGCTTACTTCAATATATCCATGACGTCATTTACTGTAGGGATGTATTGAGTTTCATAATTGCTGTTTGCAATGATTAAGTTTTGAATCCACTGGTCTCTTGGAAATATTAAATGGAGAATGATCACCATTGTACAGTTGTTGGAGTAAAACGATTGGTAGTTAGTGTAAAAGTATTTAAAATTACAAAATATTTCATGATAGTAAATTTTCATAGTCCGAAAAATATTATTTTTACAGAATGTTTTTAACAAAGCGTTTGGCTGACGGTATACAAACGGGGGCAAAACATTGGAAAATCTGTAGCATTCGTTTCGTTAATTTTGCTTCTGTATTCATTTAAAATTAGGTTATCTATGTCTTCTTCTTCTTCTTCTCCACTTGAGGCATTAGGTCATAGACCTGTTGCGACCTCCGGCCGCGATAGAACTCTCGCCCCACCCAAGCCAGAGAGATATTAGCCAACCTTTTAACCCACGCCCTGCGGCAAAACGTGCGATGGAGGGGGAAGAGTGTTGTTTATGAGTGTAGTATATATTGTGTGCCCTTGTTTCTTAACTGGCCCGGGTATGCCAGAGGAGACGTACGTATTATTTGTCCGCGTACGTGCGGGTGGACGAGCAAATCGAGCCGTGACCTTGACTCGATCTCACCACATCGGCACCACAGCAACGCTCTGATTATGAGTCAGAGACGCTACCACTGTGCTGACTCGCCCATTAGGTTATATGTTTCTTCTTTAATTTTTATAATGTATTTATTTTATTTTTAAGTATAATTAAAAATTGTACTGGAACAGAAGCGTGTCTGGCAGGTTACCATAGGGAAAAGAAAGGTATATCAACCTATTTCTCAGCCTTTCACGACCGGCGTCATAATTATTCAAATTAAGTTCCGGGCAGAGAGGCCGTGGTCTTCTTCAGCGGCGAGACAACCCATTACTGAGTCAAGGCCTCCTTTAGCAGTCTCTGCCGGTTGTCCCGGTCAAGTGCAGCTGCTCTCCAGTTCCGTGTCCCAAGGATATGGCGCGCAACATAATTCACACCGTCTCCCCAAAGTAGTTTCGGTCTACTAGCACTCCTGGTTCCATAGATCTATTTTGTGAACGCCTTTCTGGATATTTCATTCTCCTCCGTACTGATCACATGTCCAACCAAATTGAGCTACCAAGTTTTATAACTTTCACAATATCTGGTTCATTCAGAAGAGTGTTCATTTCTTGGCTGGTCCTTGCAGCCCAAAAATACTGCGGAGGATTTTGCGTTCATGAACCAGCAGGCTTGACTCAGACTTTTTAGAAATGTCCACGTCTCAGGACCATAGGTGAGAACAGGGCGGATTAGTGTTTTAGGCCTATACAGAAGCAGCTTGATGCTCTTCGCAATGTTTCTGCTCTGGAATAGGGGTCAGAGGCCAAAGAGGCACCTATTAGCTGAGGTGATTCTTCTGCTCTTTCTCCATCGGAGTTAACTTGGCATCCTAAATAAACAAAGTTGTTGACTTTTTCAAAGGAATAGATGCCAATTTGGACATGTTCTCCTTCTGCTGCTTCCTGTCCTGTTATCATGTATTTTGTCTTGCTTTCGTTCATTATGAGACCCAGCCTCCTTGCGGGCCCTTAAAAAGCAAGGAAGGTTTCAGTGACTGCTCGGATATATCTAGGTCATCGGCATATCCTAAGACCTGCAGGAACCTGTTGAATACAGTCCCGGAGGAATCTATTTAAGCTCCTCTCATAGCTTTTTCTAAGGCAAGAATGAGGAGGAGCGAAGCAAGAGCATTACTTTGGAGGAGTCCCTTTCCATAGTCAAACTCTCCTGATGAATCATTCTGAATTCTCACCATGCTCTTCACTGTCAGCATTATCATCCTGCACAATCTTATTAATTTCTTTGGTATGCCTAGTTCTTCAGTAAGGGCGTGGTCTACTGTAATTAACCTGCTGGCAGATGTTATAATCAAAAGTTTCGGCCTCAACTCTCTGGAGGTCATCTTTAGTGAAACGGTTTTGAAACGAGTGACAAGGTGTTAGCCACTGAAACCACAGTACTGTGGCAAAGGCTGAGTACTGTGGTTTTACTGACGCACACTGTCAGTCATTTAAAAACCATTTCACTGAAGATGACCTCCAGAGAGTTGAGACCGAAACTTTTGATTATAACATCTGCCAGTAGGTTAATTACAGTAGACCACCGCCGTAATTATGTAGACCCCATACGTAATATTAATAATTAAAATATATCAGCTTGTCTCAAAATAGTAACCTACAGTTTCAAGTAGGCCTAGTTGCACGCTACAGCGTTTTTTCTGCCTTAAGATTTTTTAAAATTAGGTATTAATAACATTTCAACAAGTGACAAATACTATTTTGTAAGCCAAATAATTGTAATAACATGTACTATCTGTCATGGCATGGAACAATGGTGTTGTTGATAATGTTTTCCAATACGTGTAATTGCCTACGACAGGTATCGCTTCTAGAGAAAGCCGCTATGAGTGCTGTCAGCTCCGGGGTTGGTATCCGTATTGCATGAATTAGTTAACAGATCTTTGTTGTTTGTGTACGCTGTGTGATGTGTTCAAAGAAATATAAATATAAAGAAATATACACAATTTAAACTGTGCTCGTTTGCTTAGAATATTTTTCTGTATGTTTTCAACATCTCCTAAGGCTTTCAAAGCCGGTGTCCACACAGTTGGAATCAATATTATCCGGGCTATTAGGGCGTGGTCTAGAGACTATGTTGGCATACATTTCAGCTTCACCATCGGAGGGTATTATCAGTGTCGGTAACAATTGACACGGTGTCCGCCAATTCATCCCAGTGATGAGTTAGAGACTACGTACAGGTCGGTGAGGCTCGAAAGGCCTGTCACTATACACTATAGACCACGGCCTAACAACCCGACTAATTATGTTGACATAGTTACAGCTTCACCATCGGAGGGTATTATCAGTGTCAGTAAAAACTGGCACGGTGTCCGCCAATTCAACCCAGTGATGAGGTAGAGACTGCGTACAGGTCGCTGAGGGCCGAAAGGTCTGTCACTATACACTATAGACCACGGCCTAACTACCCGACTAAATAAGTTGACATAGTTACAGCTTCACCATCGGAGGGAATTATCAGTGTCGGTAACAACTGGCACGGTGTCCGCCAATTCATCCCAGTGATGAGTTAGAGACTACGTACAGGTCGGTGAGGCTCGAAAGGTCTGTCACTATACACTATAGACCACGGCCTAACAACCCGACTAATTAAGTTGACGTAGTTTCAGCTTCAGCATCGGAGGGTATTATCAGTGTCAGTAACAACTGGTACGGTGTCCGCCAATTCATCCCAGTGATGAATTAGAGACAACGTACAGGTCCGTGAGGCTCGAAAGGTCTGTCACTATACACTATAGACCACAGCCTAACAACCCGACTAATTATGTTGACACAGTTTCAGCTTCACCATCGGAGGGTATTATTAGTGTCAGTAAAAACTGGCACGGTGTCCGCCAATTCACCCCAGTGATGAGGTAGAGACTGCGTACAGGTCGCTGAGGGCCGAAAGGTCTGTCACTATACACTATAGACCACGGCCTAACAACCCGACTAATTATGTTGAAATACTTTCAGCTTCACCATCGGAGGGTATTATCAGTGTCAGTAACAACTGGCACGGTGTCCGCCAATTCATCCCAGTGATGAGTTAGAGACTACGTACAGGTCGGTGAGGCTCGAAAGGCCTGTCACTAGACACTATAGACCACGGCCTAACAACCCGACTAATTATGTTGACATAGTTACAGCTTCACCATCGGAGGGAATTATCAGTGTCGGTAAAAACTGGCACGGTGTCCGCCAATTCATCCCAGTGATGAGTTAGAGACTACGTACAGCTCGGTGAGGCCCGAAAGGTCTGTCACTATACACTATAGACCACGGCCTAACAACCCGACTAATTATGTAGACATAGTTACAGCTTCACCATCGGAGGGAATTATCAGTCTCGGTAATAAGTGGCACGGTATCTATTCACCCCAGTGATAAAGTAGAGACTACGTGCAGGTCGGTGAGGCCCGAAAGGTCTGTCGCTATACACTATAGACCACGGCCCAACAATCCGACTAATTATGTTGACATACGTTTCAGATTCACCATCGGAGTCTATTATCAGTGTCGGTAGCAATTGGCACGGTGTCCGTCAATTCATCCCAGTGATGAGGTAGAGACTACCTGCAGGTCTGTGAGGGCCGAAATGTCTGTCACTATACTCTATAGATTACGGCCTAACAACCCGACTAATTATGTTGACATACGTTTCAGCTTCACCATCGGAGACTATTATCCTTGTCGGTAACAACTGACACGGTGTCCGCCAATTCATCCCAATGATGAGGTAGAGACTGCGTACAGGTCGCTGAGGGCCGAAAGGTCTGTCACTATACAGTATAGACCACGGCTAAGAATCCGACTAATTATGTTGACATACGTTTCAGTTTCAGTGTCTGTAACAATTGGCACTGTGTCCGTCAATTCATCCCAGTGATGAGGTAGAGACTACGTGCAGGTCTGTGAGGGCCAAAAGGTCTGTCTCTATACACTATAGACCACGGCCTAACAACCCGACTAATTGTATTGACATACGTTTCAGCTTCACCATCGGAGACTATTATCAGTGTCGGTAACAATTGGCACTGTCTCCGTCAATTCGTCCCAATGATGAGGTAGAGACTACGTGCAGGTCGGTGAGGGCCAAAAGGTCTGTCACTATACATTATAGACCACGGCCTAACAATCCGACTAATTATGTTGACATACGTTTCAGCTTCACCATCGGAGACTATTATCGGTGTCGGTGACAACTGGCACGGTGTCCGCAAATTCATCCCAGTGATGAGGTAGAAACTGCGTACAGGTCGCTGAGGGCCGAAAGGTCTGACACTATACACTATAGACCGCGGCCTAACAATCCGACTAATTATGTTGACATACGTTTCAGCTTCTCCATCGGAGACTATTATCAGTGTCGGTAACAATTGGTACTGTGTCCGCCAATTCATGCCAGTGATGAGGTAGAGACTGCGTACAGATCGCTGAGGGCCGAAAGTTCTGTCACTATACACTATAGACCACGGCCTAACAACCCGACTAATTATGTTTCTATATATGTTTTCCAGTATCTTGATGTGTTTGTGTATTTCCAGTTGCTCACACGTGTTCCCGGTTTCGACCCTTCTGTTTCGTGTAGGATTTCCATGTTGTTGCTGACGTTTGTTCATGTGTTGTCTGTTTCAACGATGTGATTTATTTGCGGGAATGTACTGCCTTCGTAAGTTCTTTGTATCTTTGTTTGTAGTGGGTATCTGTGCCACCGGTATTGACAGTACTCGTAGCGACCGACTCTGATGAAATTTACAATGAGGAAAAGCGAGCTTAACCTACGGTAAACATGTTTATCTATCTAGTGTTTTGTATTATAACAGCACGTACGTGTTATTATCAATACTTGGATATTTATTACATAAATCATAATTACATATCTAACAAAACACCATATCTAACAACATATCTAAGAAAATATTTACAGTTATATAATTAAAAGACGAAAGAAATCATGTAATTTTTCTTGCAATTGAACTGATGATGTCGTTCATGTACCAGCAGGATTATGTACCAGCTCACTAATATTGTACCATTGTCGAGTATTTAAATATTAAAGTAACCAATGGATTGGTCAAATGATTATTTGATCTAGCGCAAGTTGTACCGTTCGTTTAAACAATGTGAAGTCGTTGGTTTATTCTGGTCGTATTGACACCTTTGAAAGAGATTTAAACTACCTCTGTACGGCTCCGTGCTCAGAGCGCTTGTGCTCTGAGCGCCAACGATGAAATCGTGCTCTGAGCGCCGATACTGATAAGCCCGTGTTCTGTACGCCGAGCTTATCTGTCCATCACTAGACGCGGTAACACGTGGCTGCATATCTGTCTGTCCGTTGTTCCTCAACTCCGTAGCCAGCATTAGCCGTCATATGAAAATTTGTACAATTTATTGCTAAAATACATTGCCATTCCACTAGCAAGCTCCCGGAGCTGCAGAATCTCTAACTGTTTTGAACGAAATACATTTATTATTAAGTTAGTTAAAGTTCAATGTTAGACAATTTCTTATATTAAAAACCCAACTACGCTACTATTTTATTAGTAACATAACAATTTAAAGCAGACAATCATAAAATAAATAATAAATTTTCCGAACTTCTGCATTAGATTTTAGTTATACTTGTAACCATAATACCTAAATGATAAATAATTAAGTCATGTATTTTTAATTTATGTATGTTTCTATAGATACCTGTAGGTCTATATTTAACGTTATTCACAAATACTTAACTGATAACAGTTTTGTTATAACTGATAACAAAATATGAGGATTTCTGAGACACAGTTCACAAACGTTTAGACAAAATGAGTGTTGAGACATGCTAATTCTGTCAAATTACTACACATACAATATACAGAGACTGCAGATACAGATTTTGAATTTTAATTAAAATTCCACATAAATTTAACCGCAAATAAACTTTTTTTTCTTAACTTTGGTTTCTATTTTCGGCCCTAGGTGCTTCTAAAATTAGCTTTTTGTTTTCATGAACAAAATGTTGACACGCTGATGTTTTTCCTTCGTACGCACTCAGAATGTAATATACTCATTTGAACGTTTCACCCTGAACTGATATTCCTCGTGAAAAAGAAGAGACTTTACTTTCTTGGAAGTAAAGACTCTATTTAGATAAAAATTCGCGACTTTACTACTACTATGCTGTCGTGGCGTAGTGGCTAGAGTGTGGCGCTGCTACGCTGTCGGCGTGGGTTCGATTCCCGCCGGGGCCATCTGATTTAGATACGACCGTTCCCCCTCGCAAGGTAATGGCAAACCAGCAAGAGGGAACCTAGTATAAGCCCTCCCCAACTATACCTTTCGGATCCGGCGTTTAACTGTAGGTTCCATATACTTGTTAGAGACCCCGTTACACACGCACCACGGGTATATTCGGAGAGGGTACAAACCAGTCGAAAAACTGAAGGACACAATAACTACTACTGTGTCACAACTATTGTCAAACCACAACTAAGGAACTAAGGAGAGGTGTGAATATCAAGCTCATCTACGAATTGTATGGTCAGCGGATTTAAGGTATGCGGCAAGATAATCACTCTAGTGAGTTTTTTTCCCTATCTATCCGCTTACATTGCACATCTTGTGTTTACGCATATATACAGCTTAGCTCTCCGTTTCATAATCGTATTCTCATTTTCTTAATTACGGTTGGATAATCACTTTCTTTTATTCTCTTCTCAGATTTGTTCGTCCCAACCAAATGAGAAATCCTGTGATAATAAACAGGATTATTCGCTAATAATCGACGTGCAAAGGCACCATGCCTTGCATAATAAAAAATTTCAAATTGAAAGTTGCAGGCCAATGAAAAATGTGTATTCATCCGTCACCTTTAAACATAAACTCGGTACAGTTGTCAATCCGCGTCTTTCATATTTTACGCTAACGTAGAGAGTTTATAAGTATATACCTGTGTGTGTGTGTGTGTGTGTGTGTGTGTGTGTGTGTGTGTGTGTGTGTGACAATTTTCTTTAACATCGGCAAAATATAATAACGTTTCTTACACATTACTTTACGTAAATAAGTTAGAGAGATATAATTACAATATTCCGAAACCATAATTAATATAGAATTACAATTTAAATTATTGAAAATATAAGAAGCCTTTAATTACGTTTGAAATTAATTGTAGGTCCAGTAATGATTGAATGGTTATTGGAATAGGTACAAATAGCAATACATGTCTACAAATATGTTATAGCTGAATGCAGATTGTAAGATGTTCAATAAAGTATAACATTAAAAGTTACTATTACTACTGGCACTGAACACACTTATCAATAGATTAGAGAATGATGTACAAAATAACAGAACTACTGATATTACAAACACAAAATTATGGTAAACAAATCAATCATGTGACAATGGTTAGCCTATGACTTATTATTTTACATTGTTGTAAAATAATATTTACTGAGTACATCGTCTATACAGAGTAATGTAGTCTATTGTTAAATTATGTAGACGTCACACTTACACTTTCCTCCCACTCACTCGCATTCTCTCTCTCTCTCTCTCTCTCTCTCTCTCTCTCTCTCTCTCTCTCTCTCTCTCTCTCTCTCTCTCTCTCTCTCTCTTTCTCTCTCTCTTTTGCAATCCAGCACTCTCACACTCCCTCCATTACTCTCTCCCATTTCCTCTCACTCCCAGTCTAAAACACGCGCACACACACACACACACACACACACACACACACACACACACACACACACACACACACACACACACATAAACATACACACAGCAAAGTACACAAAGCCCGCGTGCACACACATATACACATGCACACGCACAAAATTTCTAATCACCACATCTCTCTCTCTCTCTCTCCTTTTATAAAAACACATAAATAGTACACCCATCCAAGACACTCAAATCACAATTACGCATATTCCACATATCGTAGGTGCAGATAATATCCACGTAGGGTTTTTTACGTTGTAGCAGACAGGTAGGCCTATACGAATACCTCTGCTTCACGCACCTACACATACTAGAAACGACTCTATATACACGTGCATACACATGCGTTTGTGTGTGTGTGTGTGCCAGTCAAAGAGAAATAAAATTAATTGTTTCCGCGGAAGTCTTAAGAGTAGTTAAATACTTCAGGTCTACTACTGTTTAAAGGGTACGGATGAATATTATCTTATTCCTTTACCTTTTCAGAAGTCTCCAAATTTCATCTTTGAAATTTTTATTATGATTGTAACAGTGCCTTACACATGCACCTTTAGCGAGTAATCCTCTTTGTTATCTCAGAATTTCTCATTTGGTTGGGACGAACACATTTGAGAAGAAATACGACAAGAATTTTGTTAAGTACAACTGTAAATATTAAAGAAGAATACGATTATAAGTCGGAGACCTGAACTTATATATATGCGTAAACACGGGATGTACCATGTAAGCGGGTTGATAAGAAGGCAAAACTTGGTATAATAGTATGGTCGTCTATACTAGATAGCCGGATTCCTTAAATTTGCTGACCATATGACTCATAAATGAGCTTGTTATTCGCACCTTTTCTTAGTTGTGGTTTGATAATCGTTGTGACACAGTAGTATTAAAGTCGTTAATTTTGATCTAAAGGAGTCATTACTTCTAAGAAAATAAGTAAGAATGATATTCTATTTCTTCACGAGTGATATCAGTAAGGGATGAAACGTTCAAATGAATGTTTTACGCTCTGGGTGTGTAATACATCAGTCAAAGGTACCTACATCAAAACAACGAGCTAAATCTGGAAGCACCAAAGGCCTAAAATAGAACTCGAAAATTTTATGAAATTGTTATAGTTTATTTGGAGGTGAAGTTATGCTGTATATTAGTAAAAACAGAAAATTTTTATCTGAGGTCTCTGTATATTTTGTATGTGTAGTAATTTAACAGGATTAGTATGTCTCAACACTCATTTTGGATCGCTTTCAACTATGTCTCAAAAAAAAAAACTTTACCGGTATATTTTGTTATCAGTTATGTGTATTTGTGAATAACGTCAGATATAGGCATATAGATATCTATGGAAACATACGTACACTGAAAATGTATGACTGAATTATTTGTCATGTAAGTATTATGGTTACAAAAACTAAAAAAATAACGCAGGTGTCCAAAACTTTTCGTATTTATTTATGATTGTCTGCTCTACAGTTATGTTACTAATAAAACGGTAGAGTAATTGGGTTTTCGTAATTTTTCTGATAATATGAAAAATTGTCCACTATTGGAATTTAACTAACGTAGTAATAAATGCAGGCCTATTTTGTTCTGGGACCTTACTAGTGCTGTGAAAATGCCTTTAGTAATGACTTTTACAAATTTTCATTGGGCCAATAGTCTTGGCTACGAAGTTGGCAAACAGCGGATATACAGATATGTAGCCAGTTGTCTAATGATACATAGATAAGGTCGGCCCACAGAACACGGTTTTATCAGTATCGGCACTCAGAGCACGATTTCAGCACGGACGCTCTGAGCGCGCTACCCTCTGTACAAACACACACATTTACACAGACACGCAGACATATGCTATACAGATCGAAAGATACTTTTCTTCTTCTCTTCAAGGATTAGAGTGGAAACCTGTTCCATCTTCACAGCCACCGTTTTCTTGATCTGCCTCTATCCAGTTTTCCAAGTGGCTTATAATGGATATTCTGGTATCCAAGAGGCTATCTTTTCTGTTATTCTCGAGTCACTCATTCTATTTATGTGTTGTATCCAGTTTTATTTTGTTCAAATTTATCGTTAAGTAATGGCGGCACCAGTATTGATGTACGGGAGTGAATCGTGGACACTTCTCCAAAATCATAGGAAATGAATTGAAGCTGCTGAAATGAAATTCTTAAGGAGAGTCAAAGAGTGCACCCAAAAAGATCACATAAGAAATATGCACTCATAAGGCAAGAGCTGAATATATACTCGATAAAGATACTTTTACATCCGTAAAAATTTATGCTACTCATTAAGTTATGCTACGCTGATAACCCGGTTTGTCGATGTCCTCAATGTAGCCATTTACAGCATCGCTGACCTGACTGTTGTCAGTAATTATTTTCCCAACGAGAAATTTTTTTGAGTTAGAAGAGAGGTAGAAATCGATCGGGGCTAAATCGAGTGAATATGGTGGGCGAAGAATTAGAAATTTAAATTCCTTAATTTTAGCCATCGCAGCAATTGACGTGTGAGATTGTGTATTGTCTTTTTGTCTTTATAGACACAGCAATTTCCTTTTCGCTAAATAGCTTTTTTATTTCGTCATTCAAAAGATAAAATAGAGTTTCGATAGTATCGTCACTAATTGCTTGTATATTTTTTAAGATACTCAGTGAAGATTACCAACGTTTGTAAAAAAAAAAAAAAAAAAAAAACGCCACACATTACCAGCAGAAGGAATTGCCTTTGCCTTCTTTGGAGTTTGTTCGTCTTTCGCGGTCCCCGGTCCACTGTTTTGTTGTTGTTTCGTCTCACGGATGTTATGGTGGTGGTTAAAAATCTTATCAACTTTTATCTATCGACGCAAGTATATGGTTGGATTTCACGTATACAGTGCCAAACAATCGGCTGAAACACCATTTGATACTGTTTCTGTCCAAGTATCAGCGAACGCGGCATCCACACCACACCGCACAGCGTTGTCATTCACAGATGCTCGTGTAAGACACTTGGCACTCGTGCCGTTGATATACCAACAGTCTCTGCTATCTTCCTCACTTCCATTCTAGGGTTTCAAAAACGATTTTGTAGAATGTTTCTATTTTGCCTAAGGTGGCACGTCAGATGACTCTATCCTACCCAATGATATTCAGCAACACACCTTATAATCATTGTATTCGATAGAGAAGAATTCCCAAACGACGAATCCAGTTCCTTTTCTGTGTAGGTTCCAGTTAACCCCTTCAAAAAAGTGTTTAATGACACAACGAATTTCCAAATTTGCTACTGTTGGAACAAATGCTTGTGGCATTTACTGTGATGTACTGCCAAACTAATACTATACAACCTATTGACTTGAGATATCTAAATTAAGCCCAGAATTATACATCTCGATCAAAGTAATGAGCGTAGTAGCACTATGTATGTCAGGACCGGAACGTTTCACCTCGTATACCGTTTGTGACCAATACACATAATATTCTCGTACAGTACAACATTTAAGTTCAGACAAAAACAACGAGGATACATGAAGTTACAAATAAGATGGTGTCATTTCTAGACTTGTTTACCAACATAAGTAAATAAGACAGAATTTTTATTATATGTAAACAAAAAGTTTGGTTAGTGTTGTTAACAGTTAATACTAACTTTTCAAATATAATTATACCACTACCGACTCGGAACACAAAATTTTTTATTGGCAAAAACGTAAAAGTTTATATTGTATAATAAACCATTTTTCGCTTATTATAAGATTCGTCAGAGACTGCCACTGGAAGCGCTGTCCGTCTTGTTCTTGGCGACGGTGTCGACTTTTGAAGGATCGATGTTGTGCGTGTGGGGTGTGATATGTTCGAATAATGCGTGTCATTTGAATTGTGTCTGTTCGTTTAAGATGTCGTTTTTATGTGTTCTTGTGTGTTTGTATATTTATAATTATTCAAGAGTGTCTAGTTGTCCGCCTTTTGTGTATACCTGTAGAATATCCATGTTGTTGTGATGTTTGTGTATGTGTGGTTTGCTTCAATCAGCTGGTTTGCATAGGTGGATTTGGTAGTGGAGTGTAGTGCCTTTGTGTGTTCAATGTATCTTTGTTTCAAGCTACGTCCTGTCCGGCCTATGTAGAATGTATTGCAATATGAGCAATTTAGTTTGCAAACACCAGGTAAATCAAATTTGTTTTGTGCTTTGTGTGTGTGTTTTTAAAGTGTGTGTTCTGTTTTGTTTGTAGTTTTGTATGCGATTCTCTATCTTGCTTTTCTGAATTTGTGGGCTATATTTTCAATGTGGTTATTGATGTATGTTAGTGTTATGAAACACTAATTGTTGTTTTCTACCTTTGTCTGTTGTTTGTTATGTGTTTTGTGTAGCAGTTTATTGACTACTGTTCTGTTGTAGCCGTTGAATTCTGCTAGATATTTTATCGTGTTTAGTTTTTCTTTGTAGTCTTTCTCATCTAGTGGTAATAAAAATCCAAGAATCTAATTTTACAGTTGCCTGTACAAGGAAAACACAATAACGAACAATTAACCCAAAAAATCAACATGAAATTAACAATACAATATTGATTCATTCAAAAATCCTTATCAATCAATCTACGACCTCTAGCTTACTTCAGATGCACAATTATATTTCAACTTTCATCAAATCTTCATGATGTAATTTGATTTAGCAATGTCTGTAATTTCAACTTTGAAAACTGATTTTTTCTTCTTTATTTACTTGTCAAACTGCTGGGTGACAGTGTACAGTACACAGTACAGTATAGAGTAATGTATTTATAAATATAAACACTGAATTTAATAATGAAGAAACATTTTACTATATATTAAAAGGGTGAGATATGTGAATTTCGTCAGACAGTAGTAATATAACTAGCGTTAGGTAAACAGAAAAAGCTTGGTGTGGCCTAATATGGTAATAGAGGTAAGCTACACAGTTGGTAGCCAATAGTAAGGCAGGAGAAGCGTGCCTTAACAGCGATGAGCCAATAGGATAGCGGCAAGTAGACTTGTTTACGAATTTACCAGTTGTGAAAACGGATTCACGTGTACATATACAGGTTTCAGTGGTACAATTGTTTGTCGTGGTTTAACATTTTATCGAACCATCATATTTCTTTGCAATAAAACATAGGTTTTAAAATGAATAACTACTTAAATTTTATTATTCTGTTTACTGTCAGTAGACAATAAATTAGAAACGTTTAATCCGAGAAATAAGATAAACTTGTCGAATTGATGACTTATTTATTTTAGGTGTGATGAAATTAGCTTTTCGTTGGTCAAATACTGATAGGGAATGTTAAATTGGACACTAATTATTCAGCTAAAACGTGTGCCACGCGGCCACGAGTGTGCGTGTGTGTGTGTGTGAATGCGTGCTGTAGCATAATCAATTGAGGGTGCAAGTAGAAGGAACACACGTCACGTACGACTGTGCTGTATAAACATGTACAGGCAGGAAACTACTGCGCTGGTCGCGGTAGCAGACGATTGTCGTGTCGTGCTGTGATTACACTAACATACACCCACCCCTTACCGTGCAGCTTTGCCCTTAACGTTATTTAACCCCACAATAGTTCCTGCGTATATTTCATAATGCTTACTCTATCTCTGAAATGGATTTATTATCGCCATCCACCCCATCCCTCCAACCACTGCTTAGGTCTGCCGCGGTTTCTCCTTACCAGCTCAAGAAATGATAAAATTCGCTTCTACCACGTCATATCAGGTATTCGGTTTAGAAAATATGACCAAACCACAGTAAATTTTATTCCAGGTGATCTGTCAGTGACACAACCTACGACGCGCTATTCGAAGGCGGTGTTCATTTTCTTCTTCTTCATTGCAGGCTTAGGCGACATCACCTGTTCCGGTGTCGATTCTCTATCCATCTTTTGCGTGGTCTTTCCACATCTCTTGGCGGTGTTAATAACTGGCAAGTATGACTAAGAAAAAGACAGTAAAAATACATGCCTCGGAAATTGGCGTTCTTAAGAGGAGTTAAAAAGTGTTCTACACTTGATCATATAAGACATGAGACTATGAGAGAAGAGTTACAAGGAACCGGTAAAAATAGAATAAATATTATTGAAATTTTATTAAGATATTCTTTAGAAGTTCAATTTGACTGTATAAAGAATGAGGCCATAAGAGAAGGTTTACTAGTTTTTAACTTGAGCGAAAAATTAAAAGATTACAAACAACGGTGGAAAGAGCGCTTAGAAACAATGTCAGATTATAGACTGGCCAAACAAGTTTGGAAATAAACCACTGTTACACAGGTGTGTGAGTATACCTAGGAAGAGATAGCTGGAGGATCATTGAAAGCGGAACAGACAGAACTTTGGCTATGCCGTGCTGTGAAGATGACAATGATGACAATGACGATATGAACATTCATTTATCTATATCGTCTTACTATTACTTTTTTCTTTTTCTTCTTGTTTAGTAATCAATCCGAATATTGGTTAGGAGCATTTTATTCAGTAGCAGTTCTCCAATCTTTACGGTTTTCCGTCTTCTCTTTAATTACTTCGCAACTGTAGGAGGGCGAAGCGTTTGGCCAAATGATGGACAACCAGAAGTGAACTTAGATTAACAGCTTACGTCTATTAATAGTGGAGCGGAGTAGCCTCAGAGAAGTAGAATAGTATTCGTTCGCAGTGCTACGTAATCGTTTAAGTTCTCTGTTCTTGTACCACTAATGGCGTCCGTTTCGGATATGGACGGAACGTCTGGCAGTGTATGTAGTCTGGCCCACGCCCTAAGAGTCTGGAAAACTGTGAATTTATTATTTTACACTTATATTAAATTTTCTTATTTAATTCTTAGTAAATTAAGATTAAAATATCACACACACACACACACACACACACACACACACACACACACACACACACACACACACACACAAAATTTAGGCTTATTGGTAGTTGTTAGAGAAACGCTTTCTGCTAAAGTAAGCAGATAAAGGATTGTGTACTCACGATAAAGTGTAAAAAAGTGTAAAACCGGTATATAATATGATCTCAAGAAATATATTAATATTATTTTACATACACATTTAAAAATTATGTTACTAATGTTGTATTTTATAAAATGTTACAAATTATTTACATTTTTTTTTAATTAATTTTACTAGTTTTATTTTACAATTCAAAATTACTATACAGAAGAAACTCTAAATATGTGTAAAGACTCATAATAGTAACAAGGATTTTTGGAACTTTATTTCATTACTGGTTGTAACGTCCCATTAGATTATTATCAATATCCATTTTGTAAATGAAATAAATAACAAATAATTAAAGTTCAAACCGAATATGTATGAATTATCTGTCACTTAATATTGTTACGACGGTCTAACTAATCGTCGTATGGTACAGTGGAAAACAAAATACAAGACACAGTGAAATCACTAACAACCAGCTTTGAAGAAAAATTATTCTGATTAGCGCTTTCAAGCCTCCCAGCTTATCGTCAGATCGAAAAAAAAGTGGTGTGCAACAGTGATAATTCTGTTTGTGAATAATAATTTGTAATCAACAAGATAGTTCCTTACAATAATTCAAGTAAAAATTATCCACACGCAATAATAATGTCAACTATAACGAATTCCGCACTAATTACAACACAACCACACTTCGCTACGAACACTCAATCCTCGCTAAAGAACACGTTCAACACCATTGAACCGATAAGCCGGCTGCTATGGCTTTTTATAGGTAGCGAACGCTTTCTAAAAATCTTTCATCCTCAATGTGCATGGCACCTAATGCTGACGCTAATGCGTATCTCAAGTGGTCTCCTGAAGAATCTAGAGCAAACTTAAACGCGGCCTTGACTGAGGCAACACCTGCCACACTCGGCGGGGGACGGGTCGGGGACGTTCTCGGCTATTCTACGCTGTTCGATAGGATTCTCGTTACATTATTATTTTTAAAATCTTATTTACAAAATAGTAGTAGTCGACAAAATATGTATAAAGAACAAAATCACTAAAATCAAACTGTCAGCCTGCTATGTTAAAAGTACTCTGCGACACCAGGCTTACACCTTTATGAACTTGTCGTTGGATTATTTGCTGGGCGTTCACCGCATAGGAAACAACTATCGCTCGAGCTACCACGCATTATACCGTTATGACGTCATTGACATCTTAACTGGAATGAAATATATCTACTGTTTATGTGTTTTGTCATACGTGGCCTTCTCCATAGTCGTAAATGTACCCGAATGTCTTCGCCAGAAATAGAATTCTGAGGACAATAATTTATTACGATCTACTTTATTGATGGTTAAACCTCCATTCGACAGATATTTCTGCTTCCATAGAAATCTTGGATTATATTTTGAGAAAATTCATATTTTACTGTCTCGCTAAGAATTCAGAGTAAAATTTAATTTAATTTAATTCAGAGAACAAATTTGACGCTATATTGCAACGCATGGAAAAATAAATAAGCCAGAGCAACACATAAAATATTCAGGATTTGTACAAATCGCCTCCATAAAATTCAGTTTTTATCAGCGCGGAGGTATTATTAATAAACATTTCCACTAGCAGCAGCAGCATTTGATGTTGAGAATCCGTTATTGGTTTTTCGTTTAGATACGCATAAAATGAATTTTGCTTTGTTTTGTCGGCACAGGAATTTACGTTGTTCGTCAAATAATGACAGACAGATTAAAGGTAATTTTGAATAGTAATTACTCTGACAGACGCGCACGTATACACGTTTACGTACAACAGTGCAAGAAAATTTGTTTTTGACATGGATGAACATATTCCATCGCAAATTTTATCCAAAGTATATGACAATAACGCTATTGTAATATTCAACTCTATGTGTTGTGATGGTTACATTTTTTTTAGAGTTTAACTCCTATTCTATGTAGTTATTAACTTCCGACTTTGGCGGAACTATTTCATATCTACTTCATATACCAGGAAATATAATTTTTTGTTACAAATCAAAGTTTACATCCATATTAATTACATACGCCTTTAATTACTTTATAATCTTAGGCGTTTGAAAAATGCCACATGGTGTATTTGCCTAGACCACACACATTTTTTTCTAAATGAAGGGCAATTACAAAATTTTTCCTTAACATATTGCTAGGCTGAAAAGAGAAGGAGTTTACCACTGTGACGAAACCCTTAGTTCACAACTTTTGTTGCTTTTATGGAATCCATAGTTCGTATCAAGGCCGGGGAGCACCAAACAGACTGGGACCAACCTACACGATTATTTTTAATGGCTTATAGGTTTTCAGTACACGACTCAACCGGGGTGATACCAGACTATTTACTGTTCGGATTAAACGCGACGAGCAATTTATTGTCGGGGAGCACCAAATGTACTCAGTAACAGCTTGTAATATTATTTGTAATAGCTAAGGCCCATAGATAATCAGTATACGACACAACCGGTGTGATGCCAGACAATGTACTGTTTGGACAAGAGATTCCTCTCCCTAAGCAGTCACTGAGTCTTCGTTTCAAGAAACGCAGAATTATTCTTTGTAATTAGCAACCAACGAAAAATGAATTATTTGATAAGAGGACGCCTGAAGATAACCTCAATAACAAAATTTCAACACAGCAAGAGATTTGCAGAAATAGTACGCGTTATTAAGACGGCTGTGTTGTACAACACACAGCGCCGTCGTGTTCACTCACTTAAACTTCAAGCCAACTGGTAAGGCCCTTACACCTTGAGAAAAACAATCAGTGATGTTGTTTATTGGATACAATGAGAAGGGAAACAAAAATTTAAGTTTATCAATCGACTGACTAGTTATTACTGCAAAAACGATTTGTCTGACCAAGAGAAATAGGCTACGCTGAAGAGATACATAACTTGTGTGGCTACGTGATGCTTTAGACGCTGTGTGAAGGGCAGGAGTACGCAGTGCTTGTGCACAAAAGCACACCTCAATTTTTGTAAACAAGTCTCCCATATTGTAAATAGCTGTTTCATCTGGAATCAGTTATTCTTGTTTCCCTTTTCAAATGCGACGATCCTTAAACCGAAGTAATAATATGATCAAATAAACAATAAAACTGAAAATAAAAGTAGTTGTGTCTCTGTACGAAATTGGTTTAATTGGAGTATGTAATAATTTTATGACTGCATTTTTAAAGAATAAAGATGTCTCCTGCTGCAAGCTTAGACTCGCTGTGACAAAATTTTCTTCTCCAGAATGGTTTGCACCTTTTCTATGATCCGTGGAAATGGTATGAGTAGCCTATCTCGGGTCCACCATGTCACCCATTGTTTTCCATATAATGCTATGCTTCAACCATGTAAATTAAAAACTTGTTGCTGAATTATAAAAATATTCTATTTTTTTCTAGGAATCAAAAGCGCTTTTAGTTTGTTTTATTTTGTTCTTGGTGTCCTTTCTGTGTAGTTTGTTTCCTGTGACACCGTTACGCAAGTAGGTATTTTCAACTCGTTCCTTTCTCCACTCCATCTCAATTCTAACATTTAATGAATTGCTTATCTTATTCATCAAATACTCATGTATTTTATTGTGTTTTTAGCTAAATTTATTTTTATAACAACTTGTTATATCACTTAATGTATGTACTAAGTATCCATCGTTTTCTCTATGTAGGACAACACAGTAAATCGTAAGAATTGTATTCTATGTACCAAACCGTTAGAGATACGAAAAAAACTAACTACATTATATCATTCACTGATGCTTTAGGCGGTGTCCTCATTAAACAAGTTGACCCTTTCAAGTTTTGCTTCCTGAAATAGATCAGATTTAAATATAATAAGATTTCGGAAAATAAATAAAATATTTTATAAGCGTATTCTACATAACGATTTGCAACGCCATACAAAATAAACCGTTTCAGAAAGACGCATATAACATTTTGGAACAGCGTACAGTGCCTTCATCAAACGTAGTAAACTACCCTTTTTTACTTTAGTAGCGCATTATTAACTGGCGCCATTATGAATAAACATTCGCGGAAAAGGCATTTGATGTGCTGGAAATTCATTATTGGTTTTTCGTTTTCATCCACATAAAATGAATTGTGCCCTTTGTTTTTCAGCACAGAAATATACGCTATTCTGATAACAACAACAGATACAAATAAAAGTAATTTTAAATCATAATTATCTTCACGGAAGCGCACGTACAGCTCTGTAGCAGAATCTATGGGAATGTTAATATGCAAACAGATATTTTATCCTTGTATGTTCTGAATTGATTTTACAGTTGTAAATACAAAATGCTCTATTTCTTGTAAATATTGCTTACAACACTCGGCACGTTATTTTGTGTAATCAGTTACTAATTGAATGTATTTGCCATATAAAATGACCACATCTGGCTGAGTTTAAAATGTCGTACTGGGTAATGTTATATATTACAAACTAAAAAGTAAACTAAAGAACAATGAGTATTCAGAAAAATCAGTAAGCCTATGTAGTGATATAGGGCAAGATCTGAATTCCATAACAAAGAATCAAAATAATTACAAAAGATTATAAATATTTAAGAGTACTATTAGAAGAGTTCATAAAATCCTGGGTACTGGGCTTGGTTGATTGCTTTGATATATTTTAAAAGCGTCTAGACATTCAGGATTTTAAACGCTAAAATCGCAATAATTCATGTAGTTCTAGTTTTTTGATATGTTGTTAGGACCAGTACCAGTAGTGTGAATCCACATTTGCAGCTTCGAAAAACCTGTGCTAACTGCGTAATGCGTGAAAAACTGCAAAATGTTCGGACTTTTATCAGTTTTTGCCTTATAACTCCTAAAGTATGCGTTCTAGGGAAAAAATTGTGATGCCTTTTTTAAAGTCGATTACATTTGTAACAATGTGAGCCCAACCACAACTCTGTACGTCCAATAGTTCCCGAGATACAGTACTTCAAATGTGGCCATTTTTTTCAATCAGTGAAAAAGTTTAGTTTTGGTCGAGTTTCGAGCCAAATATCGGGAAAAGTACTCATCCTACGAGAAACGTCATACAATGAATTTGTAGAAAATGTATTTAGCTTTAATTTAAGCACAGAACGACGCCTATAGACCTAATAGTTCTTTCATTATATGCAAAAAAACAAAAAATTGGCATATTGGATTTTGGGAGAAATGGATCTAAACACTTCCCATGACGATTTTTGGGTATTTGAAAGAAAACAAAAGGCATAAGACCATGTAAAAGGAATGAGATATGTATTTAATTAAATTGAATGTCATAAAATAGTACAATAGTAGAAATATTCATAATAAAAATTGGCGATGTCAAAATTTTTATCGCTTGTCATGCTCCATCGCTGTTTGCCCCTCTATCCGCATTTCCCCAGGCAATGGATCGTCGGAGTCGTCGTCTTCGTCATCTGTCTTGTCATCAATCTGGATGACGGGGGCATTTTGGCATGATTTGCCGGTGCAGAATTTGATCTTGTCATCAATCTGGATGACGGGGGCATTTTGGCATGATTTGCCGGTGCAGAATTTGCACAAATCAGAGCACTTAATCCCTGCTTTGTGGCACGTGCAGCCCCCAGTGCACCCTTTCTTGCACTTACAAGATAGAAATTTGAGGAGGGTTTGTGGAGCCGGTTCGCTTTTTGTAGTGATTGGGGTTAACCCCTGCTGGCTCCTCGCCTAACCCCAATCACTCGCTTCTTTCTCCACCCCAACCACATTTGCACCTGGTGGTAGGTGCGGTAGGCATGATTTAGCAGCCTCTTCTGTTGGGGGCAAACAAGCCAAGTTAACCTTCGCATTGGCTGCCTTCTTCACGAAGAGTTGATATCGTAGGCCGTGTAGAGAGTCGTGGTTGTCATTCCCTCCATAAAGAGCCACGAGGCACTTCTCTCCGCTCTGGCAATGGCCTCGTGACTGGCATCTGGCAGCAGAAATCTGTAGCTAGATCCACGATGTGGTGATTCTTCTGGAGAACGCTCCACAATTTGGTTTTCCCCTGCCAGAAAAGGGCAGAGGTAGTGTCGCACCCAATGAATGCGTGTAAAAAAAGTTCAAATCCAGAGGAGAATTCCAATTCTCCCCGATTGAATGAAGTGGTGGAAAACTGCACGCAACCTGACTCACCTCTGCCACTTTTCTGGAAGTAGACGTTGTTGATGGTCGAGCCCAAGCCAATGAGAAGAACCAGTAGGTCCACATCCTCTCCAATTATCAGTACGTTCTCAAAGGAGGTACTTTTGTCGAGCGCGGTTCTCACAATATCGCTGTCTGCATCTTCTGAAGCTCCCTTAGTCCCTATCCCCTGGTTTTCAAATGCTGAGCACAGAAGGTCAATCAGGCGATGTTTGTTCTTGTCGTTGGATAACAGTATTTCCTGGGGCACTTTGATTAGTGTTGACTCTTCAAACATGATGTCGTTGCAAGAAAGAGCAGCGTAGCGACGCAAGCGTTCAGCGGTTTTGGTACTCCTGAGGGCCCCATCCTCTGGATATCCATCAAACACCACTGACACATTCCTACCAAAGTGGTTGAATGTGTAGCTGATGTACCCAGCAACAATTGCTTTAATGGAATCATTACGGTGCCAGGTAAACTTGTGTAATAGATATCCACCATCCACCACTACAAACGTACTGGCTCCTACAGGTATGTTTTGGGGGAGCGAAGTGAAAGCAGAGTAGGAGGTAGATTTTGTACCTTTACGCACATCCACTCTTCACTGAACAATGCCATTGGGTATGGAGCCAACTCGTATTTGAAATGCTCTTTCAACTCCTGGTCCGACTGCTTTGTAATGCACAACCTCTGGAAAATGGTAAGTGGATCTACGTCAACACGCTTGTTTTGCACTTTGACAGAACTGCTGATTGATGTCAAGGTTAGCACTTTGTCTTTTCGTTTGAAAGTTACCTTATCAAACGAGTTGCCAGTGATTTGTTTGACCCCTTCAATTCCCAATTCTTCGGCCATGTGACAATTGATTTCAGGACCTCCAATAATTCCACTGCTGATGGATAGTATTTTGTCAGTAGCTGGAAATGGAGGGTGGATACTGAACCAGTTCTTAAGTTTCTCCACATCAGCACTGTCTCGTATGATTTATGTTGGCCTCATGTCGACGGGTTGTTCAGTCCCAGAACCGTTCCACTTCCTCGCAGATGTTCAGCATGTACACCATTCCTCCAGTCCACCGAGAAAGCACAATGCTGGATATACCACGACCATGGGTTAATCCTCCCTGGGTCTTCATTGATCTCATGAGAACCTGCTTGATAGACAAATCTGTCCACAGGCCTGACCAAAATTTATCCGATCGACGAATCGTGAAGTCTCCTTGTGTGAACAAACGAAATTCTTTTGGATCCATCCTCTGTTGTAGATTACTCATGTCTTGCAGATATAGACGAGCACTTTTGGCATAAAAAAAGTGGCCCGCTGAGTGGAAGAAAGGAAGCATTTTGCTTACTGTTTCCAGGTGGAGCTCCGAATCTCCCATCTTTTCTGCCTGTATAAATTTCTTCATTAGTGTAGTCATTCGATAGTATTGCACCCAGAGCTTTGAGGTTGGACCTTCTTTTTCCAGTTTATCCAATGCAGTTTTGAATTTGGCACTCACAATTTGGAAAGTTTCATTCTCCCTGGAAAGAAGGATCAGAGACCTCTTACTTTCACTGAGCATTCTTTCAGTTTCTGCTCGTTCCTCCTCAGTGAACTGTACTTCATTCAAAATCAAGTCTGCCAATGCAAGATTAGTCATCATGTGAGCTCTCACAGCCCTCGAGTATGCATGACCATTCAGCATTTTGTCCACACTGTTCTCGGCGTATATTGTCGTAAGCAATTCCTTCAGGCCACTACCTGCCATTATAGCGCCAATGCCACCCATGAACGACATGAGGAGATGGAAACCACCAAGCCTCACCACCACACTGCTCAACTCAGAATGTTTGCTACTCTCAACAATGTCTCGGGCTTTCATGTAAAGTGGTTGATCAAAAGTCACAAAACACGTTTTTTGAGAATATGCTTTGGTTTTTTCACTGGCTTTAAGAAGAGATGTCAGCACGGTGTCATAATCAGTCGGTGGAGCGTGGATGAATGGGAGAAAAACAATTTTTGAGCGTTTGAAATTAAGACCATCTGTCATCTGCTCCATAAACCCATTCCAGCCAGGTATGCCTGGGGTGTTTGACGATTTCCCGTATAACCAGAGCAGGTCTGGCGCTGTGGGCAGTATGTCACCAGCAACTTGTAAAACTTCCTGTAAATCGGTAATTGAAATAGCTGACAAGCCAGCATTCTTTCTCATGCTGCATTGCTTGAGTTGTGAGACAGCATACGAACTTATTGTGTCAGCAGAAACATACTTGTTGAAACGTGGGATGCTTTTGTCTGGCAATACAGCGGAGTGTGGTGTAATGATCATGATGCCACCCATTTCATGCAATGTATTTTCCCCATCTAAGATGTTGACATTCACTTCGGCGTTGTCAAAGACGAACTGAATGAACGCTCCTTTTTCAATGGTTGGTGAGGCTTCTCCCCGGACGATAGCTGAACTTTCAACGTGCATTGCCTAACTGTAACTGCATGACAATCCCATAGCTGAGTAGAGGTTAACAAGGTGTTTTGATCCAAATTTCCTGTATAAGTAGGTACCAAAGCTTGTCTTAAGTGAGGTGAGGAAAGATTTTTATCACTATTACTCAAATCGTCTTCACCGCTGTTATCCCGTTCCAAATTAATTTATTAACTATCTGTTACAGTATATTAGTACTGTGTATTATTATTAGAAGGAGCACGAGGGAGAAGAAAAAAAAGGAGGAGCACGAGGGAGAAGACACACGTTAGGTCCTTACACCAGATAAGAATATTTTTCTAAACTTTTGTGGTTTCACACAAAGTTTCAGTTGAAATTATCTTATGGTTATTTTATTACATTTAATTCAATTAAATACATATTTCATTCCTTTTACATGGTCTTATGCCTTTTTTTTCTTTCAAGTTCCCACAAATCGTCATGGGAAGTGTTTAGACCCATTTCTCCCAAAATCCAATTTTCCCATTTTTTGGTTTTTTGCAAATAATGAAAGAACTGTTAAATCTACAGGCGTCGTTCTATGCTACCATTAAAGCTAAATAAATTTGCTATAAATTCATCTTATGAATTTCCTCGTAGAATGAGAACTTTTTCCGATATGTGGCTCGAAACTCGACCAAAACTAAAATTTTTCACTGTTTGGAAAAAATGGCCACATTTGATGTACTGTATCTCGGGAACTATTGGACGCATAGAGCTGTGGTTAGGCTTACATTGTTACAAATGTAATCTACTTTAAAAAGGACATCTATAACTTTTTCTCTAGAACGCATACTTTAGGAGTTATAAGGCAAAAACTGAAAAAAGTCCGAACATTTTGCAGTTTTTCACGAATTACGCAGTTAGCACAGGTTTTTCGAAGCTGCAAACTTGGATTCACACTACTGGTACTGGTCCTAACAACATGTCAGAAAATTAGAACTACATGATTTATTCCGATTTTAGCCTTTTTTAATGTACAAATTAACTGGCCTACCAGAGGCCTTTTTCAGTAGTAAAAGTTGAAAAAAATTTTAAGAAGGGATGGCAAGCCGAACGTACCCCTAACTTAGACGAAAGCATTAAGTTCCTGGGGAAACGGGGTTACTTTTATAAGATATGCCTACAATGCGTCACGACAGCCAATCAAAAGCAGCACCGCTTTATAAAGGTTGAAGGCAAGCAATTCAGAACATAGTTTTATTTTGATAAGCTTAGTAACACAGCATGCCAGATACCATTTAAAGACAGACTTTTACCCTACCTGTTCTTTGAGAGAAATGACGTAATTCATAAGGGTTTTCGAGTTCCCACACTGTCTGCTCTTCTCAGGTAGCTGTAACTATATTTGCTGCAGCTGCGATCTCATCCTTACCTTATCTTACGACCATCAGCGCCACCGAACCTCCACCCTTGATCCTGGTCAAACGCCCTTGGGCGATTTTTGATGACACGTCATAAAGTCATTCTCGTCCTCAACTTGTGTTAGTACCCTCAGAAAACTGCCTTATCCTGATATCCTAAGATTGCTTCCTTCTAGCACGCTGTGCACGATGGCTCTTGCTATTAACCTGGTCACCGGCACGGAGGCTCTCTGCCTAGCGGAGAGGGACCAACGCGTCACGGCGTCTGCTTGCTGACCTTGAGACAGGTAACATCTGTTGCCCGAATCGGTTCCAGCAGGAGTTCCCTTACACCTAAATGTAAGTCTTCTTCATCCACCGCCCTCTGGCAAATTATCGCGTTAGCGGTCTGCCTTCTTGAATTAGATGACCAGTCAATTGTACTAGTGCTAAGGTATCTTCTGGCAGTCATTGGGATCGATCCAGATGCTGCAATCCCGCTACGGGTGCAAACACACCCGCTCGAAAAAAGTAAAGCTAAGGAACCACAGGTTAATTGCAATTGGAGCATGCGTCTGGATCTCGACCGACTGCATTTAAAGACGAGCGAAGTAAGCCATTACTGAGGACAGGACCTTGGTCTCCTCGAAGAGAACGCAATGATCTGCGTTGGCCACTGCGGACTTCTCTGGCTGACCCAAACGACAGTAACGACGTGTTCACCTGTGAATTTGATTGGTAGCACTACGCTTCGTGGTACTAATGTATTTCAGCCACGAGAGAAATTCACGCAATACACCACGCAGAACAAAAGCGGCTCCCAGTCGTCTTTCACCGGTTTCAGGAACTGTTGGATCTTTCTGGTCTGCTTGGGAATCGTCCTGACGCCTCATCTGAACACCAGCTTCCCAGTGCGGTTGTCAAACCCCTGATGTGAGGCAACATGGCCGAGCAGACAAACTCCTGCGACGCCCACTCTTCCGACTCAACAGATCTTCTCACCCCGGTTACTTTCATCACTTACGTAGCAGATCACCCGTTGGATTGCAGCGCTTCCTCTAGATGCCGCAACTGGTCATCGAGAAACCGGGTTTTTAGACTGGTTCAACAGTCTAAGGTAAAATGATAGTGCGTAACCAATGGAATTATTCGTGTAAAACCTGAGATACTGTTTACAGAAAGACAAATTTACCAGGAGTGTAATTACATGTGGATGGCGCAATAATAACTGTGATAACCAAATGACCAACGAAATCACGGCCCAACCGTTACTTAAAACTGAAACAGGACTGACCAGAAGGTTTAGCTGGTTGAAGCATCAGCGGACGGGACACACTTTAATTCAGCCACTTCTTAATCTATTTAGTTATTACTGTGTATGCGCATCGCGAACTCTTGACAAGGTAAAGGCATTACTTTCAGACAGAATAATCAGATTAGGATGGGAAAAGAATTTTCTAAACAATTTATTTGGAGTGTGGTTTATATAGCACTGAAACATGGATCATAAAAAAAAGTAAGAAGAAAAGTAATAAGTGAACTTCAAAATGTGGATGAGGAAAAGAATTATTAAGGTGAAATGTAGTGTTGGATTGAGAAACTACGAAGTTTTAACAATAACAGTAAGGGAAAGAAAACAGCTGAAAATAATAAGACAGAGCACACCATCATGGTTAAGGAATATTTTGCTAAGAAACTGTCTGCAGCGACAGATCTTAGAGTGAAAGGAGGACGGAAAGTTGGGGAACTAGAAAGTTTGGAGTGCTGTATGACATCAAAAGGGAACAGATATGACGAGCTATAGACAGATGTACAGGCCCAAGAGTGCATATGAGAGCAGCACGTTGAAACCGGTCGTAGACAGTTCTACAGAAAAAGAACAGTTTCCATCGAGTAGACTGTAAACTTGAAAGTAAATAAAATAATTCATTTGTGACGATATGTTGTTAGACTAGTTTGTAACAAAACGACAAACTCCAAAACGGTTGAGGATTTTGCTTTAACGGGTATTCGATGTTGAGTATATAGGCTTACTCGCCATGACACACTGTTATACATACGCCGTACATGACCCAGATATTGTAACACTCAGTACAGTGTCCACCATTTACCCACGGGATGGTATATTTCGGTTTCATTATTGTAAACTGCTGGGCTGGAATACATTTAGATAATGAAGTGTAACTCGATATTCCGTCATAAAACTGGTAGTTTGAATGCTCTGTTACATGTATGCCCTATTTGTATGTTTGTTAAATTTACACCCTTAAACTATTTAACGTCATACAGGCCCCATAAACCGGTTGACCAAAAAGAAATAAAAAAAAGTTTAGTAATATACGGTTTTGTGAAGTTTGGTCGTTTACTAAAAAAATTATACGGTCTGTGTTGAAGTTTAGGCAACATTTTTTGTTACCATCATGACCTCTTTACAAATAATAAAGAAGTACAGTAGAGCATCGACTATCCGAACATTCATTAACCAAACAATCTGTTAACTGAACTTAATAAAAAATACAATAAAAATTGTGTACTGTAGCCTACTGTACAGTTATGTATTGGACACGTGTAGGCGTATTGGATATTTATTGAATATAAAAAATTGTAAACTATAAATTATTACAGTACTGTACAGTAATAAATAAACGCTGTAGCCATGCAGCCTTACAATCGATAAACACACTTACATCAACACACGCTGATAAACATAGTGTTACGACATCACAGAACAATCTATGTGTTTATCGAATGTTCCAGAGTGATCCGGAATGTAACGTGTGGCGTACGTGCTTGTTGACGCATTTTCTAGACTGTGCCAGACTTCGCTCGGGCGCACGGACTGTGTCAAGGCCGCAAGTAATTACGTCGTAACTATACTGGCTACGTGCTCAGAGCGCCTGTGCTCTGAGCGCCAACGCTAAAATCGTGCTCTGAGCGCCGATACTGATAAGCCCGTGTTCTGTGCGCCGAGCTATCTGTCCATAATTAGACGCGGTAACACGTGGTTGCATATCTGTCCGTTCTTCAACTCCGTAGTCAACATTAGCGGTCCTATGTACAATTCATTGGTAAAACGAATTATTATACCACTAGTAAACTCCCGGAGCTGCAGAACTATCTAACTGTTCTGAACGAAATACGTTTATTATTAAGTTGGTTAAAATTTCAATATTAGAAAGTTTCTTATATTATCAGAAAAATTATGAAAACGCAACTACGCTACTATTTTATTAGTAACATAACAATTTAAAGCAGACAATTATAAGATAAATACTAAAATTTCCTAACTTCTGCATTGATATTTTAGTTAAATTTGTAACTATAATACCTAAATAATAAAAAATTTTGGTCATATATTTTCAGTTTATGTATGTTTCCATAGATTTCCATATATGTTTCTGTAGGTCTATCTCTAACATTATTCACAGACACTTATAACTGACAAAAAAATATTAGGTTTTTTGAGACATAGTTCACAAATCGTTTTGAAAGCGATCCAAAATGAGTGTTGAGACAGGCTAATTCTGTCAAATTACAAACATAGAAAATTCAGAGACTACAGATACAGATTTTGTACTTTAACAAAAATTTCTCTAACTTTAACCCCAAATAAACTTTTATAATTTTTTAAACTTTGAGTTCTATTTCGGCTCTTGGTGCTTCTAAAATTAGTTTGTTGTTTTCATGTACCCGTGACACGCACAGAATGTAATATACACATTTGAACCCAGTACTGATATTCCTCGTGACAAAGTAGACTCCATCTAGATCAAAATTCACGACTTTAATACTACTGTGTCACAACGATTGTCTAACCACAACTAAGGAAAGATGCGAATAACAAGCTCATCTACGAATGGTATGGTCAGCGGATTTAAGGTATGCGGGTAGATAACCATACAAGTGAGTTTTACCTTCCTTATCAATCCGCTTACATTGCACATCTAGTGTTTACGCATATATAAAGCTCAGCTCTCTGTCTCATAAGTGTATTTTCAATTTCTTAATTACAGTGTATTTAATCACTTTCTTTTATTGTCTCCTCAGATTTGTTCGTCCCAACCAAATGAGAAATCCTGAAATAATAAGTAGGATTATTCGCTAATGATCGATGTCCAAAGGCACCAATATATAAATAATAAAAATTTTCAAAATGAAAGTGTGTAAGGCACACTTACACCTTCTGAAAAATGTGTAAGGAAATATTCACCCTTTACCGTTAAACAGCAGTAGACCTGAAATACTCAACTTCGGCGGATATAAGTTATTTTATTTCTCATTGACAGGTACGAACACAAAACACACACACACACACACACACACACACACACACACACACACACACACACACACACACACACACACACACACACATCTCTGTAGTTACGTGTGATTTATAATTATTAAATAATATTAAAAATACTATATAAAAATAATAATAAAATTCTTAATTTTAGTGGTGACCGTCGGTCAATAAATTTTAACGATGGAAGGTGAGGATCGGTCAATAAATATTACACCTGACGTTTCGACAATATTTATTGTCATCATCAGAACCTGTGTACGGACAATAGAGAAAAATCAAACACATAACATAACTACTAACCAGAACACCCTACTGCCTTTTAAACATATGTTTTTTTAATTACATTTACAGGTCAAAAGGACGCTGTACAAATGTCTTCTGGTTTGTGTTTATAAATAGAGTGTATTGTAGGCACCTTACAGTTGTAGACAGTCATAATATTGTCTAGTATCAGTTAGTTTCAAAGTAGGTATGAGTAATTAATAATGACACATATTCGAATAGTTTTAAACTCGTTGCAGTTGTCAATCCGCGCCTTTCATTTTTTACGCTTACGCAGAGAGTTTATACCTGTGTGTGTTGGTGGGGGGGGAGGGGCTAAGACAGTTTTGTTTTACATCGGCAAAATAATAACAGTTCTTACATATTATTTTACTTAAATAGATAGACATAATTACAATATTCCAAAACCTAATTAATATAGTATTACAATTTTAATTATTGATAAAATAATAATCCCTTAATTACGTTTGTAAATAATTATAGATCCAGTAATCATTGAATGTTTATTGGAATTGGTGCAAATAGCAATACATGTATAAAAATATGTTTTAGCTGAATGCAGATTACAAGATGTTCAATAATGTATATTATTACTACTAGCACTGAACACACTTATCCATAAATTAGAGAATTATGTACAAAATAATAGTACTGATATTACAAACACAAAATTATGATAAACAAATGAGTCATGTGACAATGGTTATTACTTATTATTTATATATTGTTGTAAAATAATATTTACCGAGTACATCGTATATACAGAGTAATATAGTCTATTGTTAAATTATGCAGACGTCGACATTCACACTCTTCCTCCCTCATCTCTCTCTCTCTCTCTCTCTCTCTCTCTCTCTCTCTCTCTCTCTCTCTCTCTCCCCCTATCAAAAACACATAAAGATTCCCCCCTCCAACACACTCAAATCACAATTACGTATATTCCACATATCGTAGGTACAGATAATATTCATGTAGAGTTCTTTACGTTTTAGCAGCCAGGTGGGCCTCTACGAATACATCTGCTTCACGCATCTACACATACTAGAACCGACTCTATACTCGTATACACATGAGTTTGTGTGTGTGTGTGTCAGTCAAAGAGAAATAATAAACTTATTTCCGCGGAAGTCTTTAAAGTAGTTGAATACTTGAGGTCTAGGCCTACTGCTGTTTAAAGGGAACGGATAAATATTATTATCTTATTCCTTTACTTTATTCAGAAGTCTGCAAATTTCGCTTTGAAATTTTTTATTATGCCTGTAATAGTGCCTCTGCACATGCATCTTTGGCGAATAATCCTCTTTATTATCTCAGAATTTCTCATTTGGTTGGGACAAAAACATTTGAGAAGAAATAAAAGAATTTGATTAAACACAACTCTAAATAATAAAGGAGAATACGATATGAGACGGAGACCTGAGCTGTATATACTGTATGCGTAAACACGGGATGTACAATGGAAGCGGGTTGATAAGCGCAAAACTTGCTAGTATGGTCGTCTATACGCCTTAGATAGCCGCGTACCTTAAATTTGCTGACCATATGATTCGTAAATGAGCTTGTTACTTGCACCTTTCCTTAGTTGTAGTTTGACAATCGTTGTGACATTGTAGTATGACTAAAATATTTGTCATTTAGGTATTATGGTTGCAAATTTAACTAAAAAACTAACGCAGTAGTCCAAAACGTTTAGTACTGTATTTATTTTTTGATTGTCTGCTCTACAGTTATGTTACTAATAAAATGGTAGAATAGTTGGGTTTTCGTAATTTTTCTGATAATATGAATAATTGTCCAATATTGGAATTATCTAACTTAATAAATGTATTTTGTTCTGGGACCTTACTAGTGCTGTGATAATGGTTTTAGTAATGACTTGTACAAATTTTCATTGGAGCGCTAGTGTTGACTACGAAGTTGCCGAACAGCGGATATACAGATATGCAGACAGGTGTCTAATGATGCATAGATAAGGTCGGCGCACAGAACACGGGTTTATCACTATCGGCGCTCAGAGCACGATTTCATCGTTGTCGCTCAGAGCACGGGCGCTCTGAGCACGCTACGACTATACTGACGCTATCGAATAATCAAGTAATTTGGGGCGGTATAAATACCAGTACTCAATGACGTTCAGTTCAGATTAGTGCGAATTATTGACCGTGCGGTTCGAGAGTTATAGTAGCGATATTACTGTGCGCGTTCAAGTGGTTATTAGTTAAGAGTGGTGTTTTATAATCGGACGGTATAATTGTAATACAATTGTGTTTAATTTTAGTGGACATTTTATTGCGTGTGAACAATTTTCATTTGATTTGTTGTAAAAGACAGTGTTGTTAATTACGAAATGTTTAACTGTAAAAATGAAAGGTGTGATTAGTGACTTAATTGGTATCTTGTACTTATTTTGTTTCTACTGTACCTACGACGAGATAGTAGACCGTCGTAACAATATTTACAACTGATAAACTAACTGTGGCAATGGAAGTCTCTGTCACCGAATGTCTGTTTTTTAATTAATTTTATAGCACTCTATCTGTCATTACACTCTAATTTTGAATAAATTAATTTTTTAGTTTTTATTAAAACAATTAGTTTTAATTCAATTATTATCTCCTTAGTAATACATTACAGTACAGTATACAGGATGCTCCAATTATATAACAGTATGTCAGAAATAATTTTGTAATAAAAATTGTGTTTTTGTAAAGAGAAATAATGTTTTCAATTTACGATCTATTATCCGAAATATCCATTATCCGAACATACTCTATTGTAATTCTTTTATGTACAATGAGTTCTAACGTTGTAGCATGACAGAAAATCCATCTTATTATAAGATCAAAAAGGAAGCTGTTGCGTGCTTAACACTCTCGAAATCATCTTGAGTTAGTTTTGCAAGCTTAAGGAAGCTGGTAGGAAGTCAAAAAGTGTTTTACATTAATTAGTGGACTGTAAATTATGATTAAGTAAAGTTTATTGAAATCATGTAGAAGCGCAGGCCTACGCAATTACGTCTTAGCTCATAGCCGAAATATAAGATGAATGTAAGGCTACGTAAAGTGTAGCATTGAAACTAGATCAGAAATAAAAGGAACATAGCAAATTTAGGTTGCCGCGGCTTGGCTAGAAAACAAGGGTGCAAACGCACTGTTCAAAGATTGAGTGTAGACTGATTAGTCGCAGCGGAGTGACCACGTGGAACACCGCCACTGTGACGTAAGTGCGCTAGGCAGATTGCGCGTAAGCAAGTACAATGTACAATGTCTTAACATACTGCCCGCCTCAAAATCGGCGATTTTGACATAGTTTGTAGTAAAAAAAAAGAACAAATTATTTAGCGCATACAAGTATACATGAATACTGGCAAACATACAAATATAATATAAACGAGTACATCATTAATCAATGCTCCATAGGTAATACGTAACAATAATCCAAAGGCTTGAATATGCGATAAACCATAAACAATAATAACAATAATACATGGCAATAAGGACATCGTGGGTGGCTTTGCACAAACATTAAAGAAATAAAACCAATTTAAAAAATAACAACGTGACGCTTAGCGTGTAATAAACAGTATTGCGCAGCAATACAAGGTAATATATCTGGAAAATTCACTATGACAATATACAGTAGAAGTATGCCACAAATATTGATAATATTGTACAATAAAAATACCCAAATATTTAGTATAATAATACAATAAAAATACCCAAAAAATTTAATATAATAATATAATGAAAATACCCAAAACATTTAATATAATAATATAATAAAAATACCCAAAAAATTTAATATAATAATATACACTGCACCACACCTTTCACCATAATTGACAACACACTAAGAAAAAGAAAAACGTTTAAATGTTCACCAATGCACCGCTACATGGCGTCAATTAATGATACAATACATACAAGTGCATAAATGGTATACCTTACATAAATTACATAATATAAATTACATAAACATCATTGTAGTCAATAAAATGTGTGTGGAAGAGCATGTGCTCGACCGGCAATGTCCCGGGCATGAAACACCGAGGCGCAATCAGTCTGATGCCACCGGAAGTGGGCACAGCTTATGAATGGGTCTACGCAGAATACCGTTCGCAATACGGACGTCCGCGACCCGTACCAACGAATCCTGCCCAAGATATGTCTGAGTGACAATGCCGCGCTTCCAAAACAATGGTGGGGCATTGTCATCCAGAATAAGGACCAATTGTCCTACCGATAAATTTTTCGACTGCTTTTTCCACTTGTTTCGCTGCTGCAACTGGTGCAGATAGTCTCTGGACCAACTCTTCCAAATGGAACGAGTGAACCTTTGCAAAAGCTGCCATCTCCCTAAGCGACCCATATTTGTGTCCGAATAATCGGGTTCCGGAAGAGCGGTAAGAGGGGAGCCAACCAAAAAGTGAGCTGGAGTCAACGGCTCGGGATCCCCGGCGTCATTTGAAATGGAAAACAAGGGACGCGAGTTCAAACAGGCTTCAACTTGGGTTAAGACAGTGGAGAACTCTTCGAAGTTCAGGATCGTATTGCCTATGACGCGCCGCAAATTGAATTTAACACTCTTGATGCCACTCTCCCACAGACCACCAAAATGGGGGGCTGAGGGAGGTATGAACGACCACTTAATTCCGCGTGGACTTGCGAAATCCTGAGCGGCCCTTTGAAATTCGTCCCGCTGGAAGAGCTTGTATAGCTGGTGTAATATAGTACCAGCCCTTCGGAAGTTAGTACCGTTATCGGAAAATATTTGTTCGGGGATGCCCCTCCGGGATATGAAACGTTTCAAGGCGGCCAAAAAGGCATCTGCCGACAAATCTGAAACCAATTCAAGGTGGATAACCTTGGTGGACAAGCAGATGAACAGAGAAATATAGGCCTTAGTAAAGGATTTGGACCTCTGCCGCCCTGGCGTAACAACATAGGACCGGCGTAGTTCACGGCGCACTGAGAGAATGGCTTGGAAGGGGTGACCCTAGGCGCGGGTAATTGACCTAACAGCTGGCTGGAACCAGCCGCGCGAAAGCGAAAACAAGTGATACATTTGTGAATGACTGAGCGTATGTACGACTTGTCGTTTATAATCCAATACCTTTGGCGCAGCGAATATTGCGTAAGTTGTACTCCACCGTGGAGTAATCGAATGTGTTCATATTCAATAATTAATCGAGTAAGATGAGCCTGCGGATGTAGTATGATTTGATGCTTGTTACTATAACTTAGCTGAGACTGCTGAAGGCGACCGCCAACACGCAATATACCAGCGTCATCAAGAAAAGGATTAAGTGAGAATGTTTTACTATCAGTAGATATAGGGCGATGTGCCTGTAATTCCTTAATTTCAACATTGAAATGCGAAAACTGGGCTTGGCGAATGAAAACCAAGAGCGCGCTGTTTAACTCATGCGCAGATAAAAAGGAGGTGCTTCTACTGGAAGCGGGAGACTTAGCGTTATGAATAAAACGCAGGCAGTAAGCAAAAACGCGTAGAAGCCTAGTGAGAGAAGAGTAATTTTCAACATAGTTTGAAAAGTGTGAAGCGGTAGCCAACGCGAGCAGGGCCTGTTTACGTACTTCCTTGTCCAACTCCGGATGAGCGTAAGCGGAATTGGGATCGAAGGAACGAGTAGGCCAGTCCGAAGGCTCCTTTAGTAACCAATAAGGACCATGCCACCATTGCTGGTGGTTGTGTAACAAACGGGGTAGACAACCGCGGGATAGAATGTCGGCGGGATTACCATGAGACGAGACATGATACCAATTGCCCAGCCTAGTGAGCTGCTGAATTTCAGAAACACGGTTCGCTACGAATACCTTCCATCTGGACGGCGTTTGATGAATCCAGTGAAGGGCAATCGTTGAATCAGAGTAAAAATATAAATCGTTAAACTTGTAGGCCACGGCATATACGACCTTAGAAACCAACTGCGATAATAACAAACAGGCGCACAGCTCGAGACGAGGTAAGGAAATTTGCCTTAAAGAGGCAACTCTTGATTTAGAGCATAATAAATGAGACGAAATACTGTTATCGGAATATACCGTGCGCGCATAGATACAGCATGCGTAGCCTTTTACAGACGCGTCGGCGAACCCGTGTAATTGGAATGAGATGATTGACGAACTACCTGAATCTTTTACAGCCCTCGGGATCCTAAAACGAGTGTCTGAAATTATTTGAGCGTAGAGCTCAGTCCATTTAATAGATAAGGAATCAGAAAGCGGGTCGTCCCAGTTTGTACCCGAAGACCAAAGTGTTTGCATAAAGTACTTGCACCAAAACGTGAGAAACCCAATTAAACCCAATGGATCATAAATACCAGCGATGACAGATAACACCTTTCTTGTATTGAAATGATCAATTTTAAAATTTCTTTGCATATTGTATACGAAGCTGTCCGCTATAACGTCCCACTAAATGCCCAAAGTGCGGACTGTTTTGTCCTTGTTAAAATCCAGGGACGAGTTAGTGTACGAAGATGTTATATGCCGGTCGTTAGACGACCATTTGTGAAGATTGAAGCCGTAGCGGCTTAGCAACGCAGAAATGTCGGTATTCAATTGGATTAGAACGGGTGAGCTATCGGAACCGGCGAGGAGGTCATCGACGTAAAAGTCGTTAGCAATGACTGAACAGGCCAGGGGGTACTGAATCCTATTCTCCTGGGCAATTTGTTTTAAACATCTCGTTGCAAGAAATGATGCACTGGCAATCCCGTACGTGACTGTTCATAAAGCATAATGTTTGAGCTCCTTGTGGGGAGAGTCACGCCAAACAATTCTTTGTAAATTGGAATCACGCGGGGAGACCAAAATTTGGCGATACATTTTTTCTATGTCCGCGATGAAAGCGTAACGATGGGTTCTAAATCTGGTCATAATGGCGAAAAGATCCTGCTGGATCGTAGGGCCGACCATAAGGGTGTCGTTTAACGACAAATCGTTGGACGCCTTGGCCGAACCATCAAAAACAACGCGAAGTTTAGTGGTGGTGCTCGTAGTCTTAAAGACGGCATGGTGAGGTAGATAAAAAATGTTTGATTTGTCAACTGACAAGTCATATGAATCAAGCGGAGACATATGGCCGAGATTTAAATATTCTTGCATAAATTCAACATAATCCTTGTGTAAAGGCTGGTTTTGCCTAAACTTGAGTTCAAGGGTTTGAAACCTACGAACCGCACCGGGGAGGGAATCTCCGAGACATTCTCTACTGCGGGGTAGCGACACAACGAACCTACCACTATCATTACGATAGGTGTTTGCGATGAAGTGATTTTCACACTCCGATTCTGCATCTAAAGGAGCATGGTGCGAAACATCCTCCAACTGCCAGAAGGCCTTGAGTTGCGATGAGATAGCATTATTATCGTCGAGGGCAATGAATGAAGAGACGGGTTTGGTAATATCCATGTTGAAGGGTAGATTCCCGGCGTGTATAAACCCTAGTTTAGTTTCTTGGATTGTTGGAAAATGTGGACTTCGAACGAATTTAGTCGGCTCAATTAATTGCAAAAAGTATTGTGCCCCAAGTAATATGTCAATTTGGGACGAATTATTAAATTGCGGGTCAGCTAAAAATATCCCTCTTGGAATTTTCAAGGAGGCGATGTCAAAGGATTCGGTTGGAAGATTGTTTGTGATTCGGGGCAGAACAGCGCAGTGGACATTCAAGGTGAAGTCCCTATAACGTGAGTTTAAGCGCACGCGCGTGCTAAAATTGGCCTGACATGATGAGTTATTTATACCTGCGATAGGCAGCTCGTATTTGTTTAGCCTTAGGCCCATGCGGTGGGCGAAACCCATGGTACAAAAATTAGCTTGTAACCCTGAATCCAACAGGATTCTCACTGGGCGTCTTTTACCGTGCTGATCGATAGTAGTGCATAAGGCGGTAGATAATAAAATTGACTTATTTGTCTGTAGCTTCGAGGAACATTGCTTATTGTTCCTGTTGCTAGACTGATTTATCGAAGCATAGTGTGGTGCCTTTTCGCGCATGCCTTGCATGAAAATTTGGAAGGACAACACGAGCTGTTATGGCCCGAGCGAGTACAACTCAGGCATAGTTTATTATGTATCAACACTTCTTTACGTTGTATAGGCGGTAGGGCGATAAATTGCGGGCATTCAATCAGTTTTTGACTACCACGACACATCTGACAAGATTTATTGTTTGGTGGAGTGTGTACTAGTGACCCAGTGAACTCCGCGCGATTAGTTAATTTGCGATAAGAAACATTATCGCTAACCTGTTTAAAGCCAGGCGAACCGGTCGGTGCATTTATGTTTTGTAACAGCTGACGTCTTGAATTTAAAAACTTAATGTAATTATCATAAATAGGAAGTTGTTTTCCGCCTAAGGTTTCCTTCCACAACCTGCACGTATGCTCGTCAAGTTTTTGGGATAGAAAATGCACAAAAATAAGCTCGAACGTATTTACAGAAAGTTTTAATGAGTTCAGCGCATTTATGTTGGCGGTGAGCTCATCTATGAATTTAGAAATGCTGAGCAGGGACTCACGTTGAATCTGTCTCATGCCCAGTACGTTTGCTGCGTGATTAGTGGTTACAATCAATTTATTGTCATAGCGCGCCCTTAAAAACTCAATGGCCACCGTGTAATTTTCGTGCGTGATAGGTAGCGATTTTATGACAGTCGAAGGAAGGAGCGCTTCGTCTTTTAATGACAAGTGCAAATAATGAAGCTTCTGGATGCCAGTCAGGTCCGTTCGGACATGAACTAGCTCCAAAAACATGTGGTAAAAGTGTTGCCACTCGATTATATCACCTGAGAAACAGGGTAGCTTAATAGGTTGCAATTGAATGGGAGGCGTGCTGAATGTAACTACCTCAGATGGACTTGCTGCCTTCCTGGTCACTTCCTCGGCATGGTCTATTAAATTTTGCAGCTTGCATTCTATGCTGCATAAATCTTCTTCTGTTTGAACCCTATCGCTAGCAGAAGCAAAATCGGAGTCCTCAGACTCGACTTGTGTTTGGATCTCATCATATTTAGCCGATAGTTCCATAAGGTGGCGAAGCTTTATTTTTAATGCATGATTGTCATGCGTATCATGATCGAAATTGTCGGCATAATTATTTATGCGCGATATAGAGGCCTTGATCGTGCCACGTTTCTTGATCAGCGCCTTCATATCCGCCATGATTGGGTATGAACAAATAAAAGAACAAGAATTTAAATGATGCTACAAGGGCCAAGTTAATGCAACGAAATGAGCCAGACCAGGCAGGAAGTCCAAATCATAAAGTCAAACAACGACACGGTAATACTTACTAACATATCTTAACTAAATTTATGTGACAATAAAACCCTGAATTAGGCGTTACAAACAATATAGCAGTAATCATCAATGACATGAGTGCTGTTTGAAAAGATATGACTTAGAAATAAAGAGAATATTAATTGAGTTCACAAAAAATATAAGTTCATATTCGAATTATTGAAAAATATTTAAATTGTTTTAGATTATCAAATCATATTATTATTTATATAGTGCTCTGTTTAATTTAATAATATTGAGAAAAAATATGCGACTTATGCAAGTTGAAACTAATGCACAACATGAGTTCAATCAGTTGAAATGTTACTTATCGGCATGTTCTAGAAGGTATTGAAAGCCTGTCGGAACCCTCGTAGTCGTGTCAGGTACTCAAGCATGGATAATGTAGACATGGTCGTTGCCTGTCCGGTGATGTCCAATGCGGTGGAATCCTGTTTAGATAGGCTGCTCTGGATTTTCCCAATACTGAATGCCACGTGCTGGATATGCTGCAATGATGATTCCAATGTTCGTTTGGCGAAATATGACGTCCCCAATGCCGTGTGATACGATTCCCAGAAGTAGGTGCCAATTGACGAGTTGTTGAATTTAAATTGAAGAAGAGAAATGTTGATAGGCCTGCTAAATGCACTAAACCATAAGACGAATTGTCCATGTTTTTAGTCACGTCCGTGAAATACAAATCCGGGTACGGAGGACCATATGTTGCGTGCTTAACACTCTCGAAATCATCTTGAGTTAGTTTTGCAAGCTTAAGGAAGCTGGTAGGAAGTCAGAAAGTGTTTTACATTAATTAGTGGACTGTAAATTATGATTAAGTAAAGTTTATTGAAATCATGTAGAAGCGCAAGCCTACGCAATTACGTCTTAGATCATAGCTAAAGTGTAGCATTGAAACTAGATCAGAAATAAAAGGAACACAGCAAATTTAGGTTGCCGCGGCTTGGCTAGAAAACAAGGGTGCAAACGCACTGTTCAAAGATTGAGTGTAGACTGATTAGTCGCAGCGGGGTGACCACGTGGAACACCGCCACGGTGACGTAAGTGCGCTAGGCAGATTGCACGTAAGCAAGTACAATGTACAATGTCTTAACAGAAGCAAAAATAGAATATAACATAGATTATTAAAAAACCAAACTGCAAAAAAGAAAAAGTATTAAAATAATTAATCAAGAATAAAAGTAAAATGAAATCCGAAATTAAAAGAAATTAAGTTCATTAAAACCAACTTAAGTGATAATCGAACTTGTATAGTATATATACAACAATACTACAATGTACAACAATACTTACAGTACTACAATGCAGTGGCAAACGCTTTACCTACAAAGCGGCTTGACCTAATCAGCCTAACAACCAACAAGGCCGAAGCCAACCCTATCGAGCTCAAGTCGTACGCCATAGAAACCATCAACCTTAGGTACCCTTCGAATGATTGGCTCCACATATACACTGACGGCTCATTCCTACCTGAAACGAGGGGAGCAGGCGCGGGATGGGTTTGTAGCCTCTTTGAGAATTCAACAGCTGTGGGAAGAAACGCTAGTAACTTCGATGGTGAGGTGTGCGCAGTCTACGAAGCTTCCAACCAGCTACTAGCCAAGACCTTAGCACCAGGAAAAGTGGTATTTTTAATCGACTCCCAGTCCACAATTCTTGCGCTCACCAGCAACGCTCCCACCGACTGCCTGAGGACAATTCAGAGCCGCGCGAAACTTGCAGAGCTGATGTCAACCGGATGGATCGTTACCCTGCAGTGGGTGCCAAGCCACGTAGGAATTCCTGGCAACGAAAGAGCCGACGTCAAAGCCAAAAAAGGAGCAGAATCGGAGCAGCCGGACGTGCCGCTTACTCTCAGTAGAGCCAATAACCTCATCACCTCAGTTATAAACACCTCCACACAAAGAACTCTAAAAACCCTGGGTACTGGTAAAAAATGGGAAAGTGTTGCCACTGTAGGACAAATACCGAGACACACCTGGACAGAGCTGAGGCCGTCGCCCGTTTCCGCCTTATTACCGGACATGACTACTTGCAAGCTCATCTACACCGCATCGGCCTAGCTGAGAACGAAACCTGTCCGCTTTGCAACTCCGGAAGAATGGACGGAGAACACTTACGGGACTGCCAAGCACTCACATACCCGACCGACGACATAACCAATCACTACTGGGAGGCTCGACGTCGAATGGTTGAAGAACCACGTACGGGCGTTGGCTAAAGTAAGTAAAGTATATATACCCAGGTAGAATAGGAGCAGTAAAGAAAAAACCGTATATAAACCAAAACCACCGAATTAAAATATAATTAGTAACTACATAAAAAAAAACCCCAACAAAGTATAACACAGAAAGGTACAATAGAGTAGAAAAAAAATATAATATGTAAATTAAATATAAGTAAAAAGATTAGATATATGATGGGAAGTGTACAAGGATAATTTAATTTGATTGTGAACAAATGACAAACAATAATCCCATTTAAGTGATGTTCTTCATTCCCCAATGACTAGATAAAATGGCTAGCAATCAAATTTGGGAATATAGTGAATAGTGAGTGTAAATCCCAAAATTAAACCAAAAACAGCAAAAGACTGCATAATAATTGATTTTAATAAACTGTTTAAATAAAAAACAGATGTGTTTTGTTTATGTTAGCAGTTCATTGAACTCAAAGCCTTGAATGCTTGAGATTAAGTTTATTTTTTTTATATTTTAATAATGACAACTGATAATATACACTGTTGTAATTAAGTAAGGGCAATTTAATTAAGGTTTTATTAGAATAGTGTGTCAGAAAGGGTATTAGCAAGCTGAAATAGTAGTAAACTTTGTAATTGAACTAACATAAAAAAATAGGCAAATGGTACCTCTCACCAACATTATAAATTAGTAAATAAGTTAATGAAATTAAATTAAATGGAGGAAAATTGTTGAATGTAAATCACTAACCATGTATAATAACTGTAACAACACTTAGTGAAGATAATTAAGGAATGTATAAGCTATTATTAGTAAAAATGCAAATGTAATAACGTCTAAAGAAAAGCCTAAATTGAAGATAGTATTCAAATTAGCTAACCAAATCATCAAGTTACTGAGAATTAAAGAACTCAAACCATAATAAGTCAATCAATGATTTTGTTCTATGATAATTAGAATCTAACATAAATTGTCAATCATTTAAGGTGGAAAGAAATAAAGTAGGTAAGGCCTACAACCAAATATACTGTAAATATGACTTTTGATTTAGAAAATACTATAAAATATATCATGTGTGGTATTAAATGATGCAGAATTAAATAAGGAATTTTATTATGTAATTAGCATTTAATAAGAATAAATAATAAGGAAAATGTAATTTATAATATAATGTAAAAATCAATTTTTTTGTACAACATCAAATTTGATGCCTAAGTGTCAGCTGATTTAAAACAATGGAAATTTACTAATAAATCAGCCAGGACCTATTGTATGATGAAGAAAATACGAGAGTTGATTGTTAAACGTCGAGATGAACACATCAGAACGAGCTCACACAAATTAAAAAATATAGAAAATATAATTTGGACAAGAACTAAACCTATTAAATAAAGAGAGAAATTTAAAACATGAGTTACTAACACTGAAATCAAATAAAATCAATTGAACTCTATTATCTTTACGAAGATTGAAGGTAATCAAGATATTAGAACAGTCCAGTTACGAATCAGAAATTAATAAATTGAATATCAGCACAACTTTGAGGACGAGCTATTTGATCGAGGACACTTCTGAACACTTATTGCCGAACCAAACAACGGATCATTAATACGGAATCATTACTCAAACACAAAGAAAACCGATCACTACTACTATGATGAAGGACACATAAAGAATCAACATTTATTTGGAGGAATTTCGTCGTGAAGATCGTAGTGAGCATACGCAGCAAGGAAGCGGCCATCTTGTGAAATCACAGACCAGCTCCAGTCAGCTGTGGTGACGTCAGCCTATGCAGAACTGTTGGTTCGAATAATTTAATTTTGAATAACATTTATATAATAAACATTATTTCCATTTTGTCATTAAGAATTTGTTAATTGTAAGTATTGTACCTTTTCAGCATTACCCTTTCTCTGACTTTTAATAACAGCCAAAAGAACCTATAATTCCATGTTAATAATTTATATCAAGAAAACCATTTGCCCTGAGATATGAGTTTTCGAGCTGTGGATTAGCAGTTCGATTCAAAGTCGATTAATCGCTATTAGATTAATAAATTCATTTAATTTTTTAATTTTGAGTTTTATTTCTTGGTAAACATATATTTAGAAGAATTTCAGGTAACATTTGAAAACTGGACTTCAAGGAAGAAGAGAATAACATCGCAAAGAGTACAGTCACGGAATAGCTGAATACCACTAATCGATTATTACATTTCATAATCTATTTAACGCTGGAAACCAATTATTGTTATTATAACACAATAAATCAACTAAATTAGTAATTACAAGAATTAAGGACTAATGTAATAAATAAATAAATTAATAAAAGATAAAAACAAAAGACAATTTTTTTTTATTTTCAAACCAAATTTCTTTACAAAGTTATATTATAATTTTTGTCACCCCGAAACTCAAAGACCACGGATCGCAACAAAATTTGCGCCTACAACAGAGGGGCTTATTAAAGAGAGACACGAGCAAAGTATATCATTATAAACTGAAGACGATCCCAAAGTGAATTTTACGAATTCATATATTTATTTTTGTAACCCATAAAAAAGGAAACGTTACAAAATTGGCGCTGCAACTTAAGAGGCTGAAATTAGTAATTGATGGGCCATAAGAGATAAAAATAGTCTGCCCAATTTCTAATTTTAGCTGGCAGCTATTACAAGATTAGAAGGCTAATAAAAATGCCAAAGAGAGCAGGGCGGCAGAAGCCGAGAAAGAGTTTGATATGGACGACAAAGAGGCAACTCCGGTTGAAGATATAGAAGGAAGGTTACCTCCTGCGGGACCGAATCAACTCCCACAACAAGAGGAACAACCCGAGAAACCTACACAATCAGGGGACGTCAATTTCCAGGAGAGAGAGTTAGAGAAATCCAACACAACAGAAAATCCGATTCCGGATAAGATGATGGAAATGTTCCTACAAATGAGTAAGAAAATGGAATGGATGAGATGAGTCAGAAAATGGATGAGCACAACCAATCATTAAAGGGTACTTATAAAAAATTAACGAAGGAATTTTGTCAGAAAATGGATGATAGCCACCGACGGTTGATGGAGAAACTAGAAGATCAGAGTAAATACATAATATGAATAAGAAAATAGAGAAAATACCCAACGATAAAAACACGGAACAAGTAAATCAGAAAACAAAAGATAGTAAGAAGGAAATAGAAAATAAAGAAAACATCAGAGCATTATTATCTGAAATTAAACCTAACAAAAACAAAGAAAATATTAAGCACAGGGAAATAAAGTCAAAAAAAATGAGACAAATTCATCCAAGGAAATTAATAAAAATACGGGAAGAGTTGGAGATGATGAACATGGTTTAATTAATGTACTTCATATCCCAATGACCAACGATAAAGAAATCATGAATTTCAGAGATTATAGGAGGAGGTTAAAAGAAATTTCAGTAATGACTTACAATAAACAGTATTTTACAACTTAAAAAAGACTAGACGTAAATGGAATACACCAGAGACAGAAATACATGGGAAATATCAATGATATCATTAATCATTGATGTACCAGTGACATATTGGTTTAATAAACAATATGATAGGGTGAGTCAAATAAGCCTTGAAACAAAGGAAAGAATGACAGTAGAAAAATTAAGTACAAGGGAGAAGCGAGAGATGTCACAAGAACAGAAATAATTATGAAGACAGTGGTAGTCCAGACAATAAGGGCAACTGAGTTTCTGGACCATGGATAAACTAAATACCACACACCATCAAGAAAAGGGACGGATGTTATGATAACCGACTACAGCAAAAAACCATTTAAAAGAGAAGGAAAATAAGTATAATTGAGAAAAAATAATATGAATAAAGAATAAAGAAACAAAACCGAGATTTAAGGAAGAAATTATTCAAGAAAATGAACAATACAAATGAAGATATGAGGATCTAAGCGATATTATGAAAATCACCAAAAGCTCATCAATCCTGGGTTTAGAAGAGCAAATAACAATAACACCTATGAACTAAAAGATATTGTTTCAGAAAAAATCAAAGGCGTTTATAACCAGGCCTCAATCAAAAAATATTACGAGGATTAGAATTTCTTAAAAATTCTAAAAGAAAAGTAAGGTCAACATACACCAATTATTTACAGGATTTAATTTTGAATGGAAATATATTTACTAAATTCTAAAACTAAATAAGATCAACTTATATCAATAATGTGAATAAACTAATTTTGGAAAGGAAATATTGAAACAGTTACGAAATGCAGAAGGGAGTAAAGACGACTTAAATAATATAATGTTAACGAAATAATTTGGATTAAAACAAGAGCGAAATAATAATATTTGAAGAAAAAATATAACTATAATCACTACTTTAATTTTAATTATAATAAGAACCATTGGAAGAATGACTGTCATAACATAAAACCAGTAATTAATTAGAACCAAGATGAAAAACAAGAAAAAAAATGTTATTAATATTGATAACCAGAAGAAGATTGTGCGAACAACAGAAGACATAAAGAGAATTCAGACGGAAAGGTTTACACATCATAACTAGCCATAAATTAATTCAACAGAGCTTCCAAACATGAGAAGAATAAATATATCAACAGAGCTTCCAACCATGAGAAGAATAAATATATCAGCAGAGCTATAAAACATTAGAAGAATAAATAATAAGAAGAATAAATGAGATAGAAAATATTAGCAAATCTGAGCAACCACGAAGTGAGGTATCCAAGAAAGTTTTATTAGTCGAGAAATAGACTACTTTTGAATAATTTTTATTTAATGACTGTCTGTAGATGTATTCCAGCAGTATTATATTTTGAGCAGAGTTGATGTTCCTCTGATCTTAAGAAAGTGTAGTATGGTCAGCAGAGTATATGTAGCCACAAGTGCCTCTCTGGACTGCCCCAGCTCACGTGTTAGGGAATGTTAGGGAATGAATATCCCACGATAAAGCACAAAGTAAAGGAATAAATATATATAATAATGATGGTATACCTCAGATTACGATAACTATCAAATAATAATAAATTCAATGAAAAAAAACTAAAGCTCAATTACGAAGAAACAGATATAGAAGTGGGGATAATTAAGGAATGTATACGATATTATTAGTAAAAATGCAAATGCAAATGTAATAACGTCTAAAGAAAAGCCTAAATTGAAGATAGTATTCAAATTAGCTAACCAAATCATCAAGTTACTGAAAATTAAAGAACTCAAACCATAATAAGTCAATCAATGATTTTGTTCTATGATAATTAGAATCTAACATAAATTGTCAATCATTTAATGTGGAAAGAAATAAAGTAGGTAAGGCCTAGAACCAAATATACTGTAAATATGACTTTTTGATTTAGAAAATACTATAAAATATATCATGTGTGGTATTAAATGATGCAGAATTAAATAAGGAATTTTATTATGTAATTAGCATTTAATAAGAATAAATAATAAGGAAAATGTAATTTATAATATAATGTAAAAATCAATTTTTTTGTACAACATCAAATTTGATGCCTAAGTGTGAGCTGATTTAAAACAATGGAAATTTACTAATAAATCAGCCAGGACCTATTGTATGATGAAGAAAATACGAGAGTTGATTGTTAAACGTCGAGATGAACACATCAGAACGAGCTCACACAAATTAAAAAATATAGAAAATATAATTTGGACAAGAACTAAACCTATTAAATAAAGAGAGAAATTTAAAACATGAGTTACTAACACTGAAATCAAATAAAATCAATTGAACTCTATTATCTTTACGAAGATTGAAGGTAATCAAGATATTAGAACAGTCCAGTTACGAATCAGAAATTAATAAATTGAATATCAGAACAACTTTGAGGACGAGCTATTTGATCGAGGACACTTCTGAACACTTATTGCCGAACCAAACAACGGATCATTAATACGGAATCATTACTCAAACACGAAGAAAACCGATCACTACTACTATGATGAAGGACACATAAAGAATCAACATTTATTTGGAGGAATTTCATCGTGAAGATCGTAGTGAGCATACGCAGCAAGGAAGCGGCCATCTTGTGAAATCACAGACCAGCTCCAGTCAGCTGTGGTGACGTCAGCCTATGCAGAACTGTTGGTTCGAATAATTTAATTTTGAATAGCATTTATATAATAAACATTATTTCTATTTTGTCATTAAGAATTTGTTAATTGTAAGTATTGTACCTTTTCAGCATTACCCTTTCTCTGACTTTTAATAACAGCCAAAAGAACCTATAATTCCATGTTAATAATTTATATCAAGAAAACCATTTGCCCTGAGATATGAGTTTTTGAGCTGTGGATTAGCAGTTCGATTCAAAGTCGATTAATCGCTATTAGATTAATAAATTCATTTAATTTTTTAATTTTGAGTTTTATTTCGTGGTAAACATATTTAGAAGAATTTCAGGTAACATTTGAAAACTGGACTCCAAGGAAGAAGAGAATAACATCGCAAAGAGTACGGAATAGCTGAATACCACTAATCGATTATTACATTTCATAATCTATTTAACGCTGGAAACCAATTATTGTTATTATAACACAATAAACCAACTATATTAGTAATTACAAGAATTAAGGACTAATGTAATATATAAATAAATTAATAAAAAGTAAAAACAAAATAAATTTTTTTTAATTTTTAAAGCAAACTTCTTTACAAAGTTATATTATAATTTTGTAACCCCGAAACTCAAATACCACGGATCGTTACAACGTGTATGGAATGTAATAATTTTATCCTAATAACGTGGCAATAATAGAATATAGTCTCACATGTGATGTTGAAATATTAGTCGCGGCAGTAACTTACCAAGTTCCCTGACCCCCGAACTCCTGATGATTTTCCGTATTGTTTTAATCTTGAATTCGAACTTCCGTTTTTGCCGAAGAATGTGTAGTACTCGACCTTTGAAAGAACTATTTTCCTTTAGCTCTAACCGTCCGAGCAGACCACTCATTGCACGTCAAGGAAATGCGGATGTTGCACTCTCAATGGCAACTTCGCCTGTTGATCATGCCGTAGCTTCAAATACCGAAACGGCGATACTGTTGGTAAGAGGCGTGTTCTGCAAGCAGCAACCAACAATGTCATGTACTTAACCTATGACCCGAAAGCTGACAGTGACAACACACGACAGAGGGTATAATCGCCGATCTTCCGAGTACAAAACTGAGCCCAAAAACGAAGCAACAGATCGTGATGAGAGATATTCATTGATCCGGAAAACGGAGCCCGGAAAGCATTCAAATGAAAAAACGATGAAAAATGAGAAAACAAAATTAATACTGTATGAATACTGTATGTGTAATAAGTATTAATTATTACACAGCCTGTGACTTGTAAGCTGATAGTGAAAGCGCAGAGACTATAAATTCCGATCTGCCGAGTAAAAAACTGAGCAAAGAACGATGCAACAAATATCACTGAGGAGCATTCATTGATCCAAAATTCATTACAATGGCAAAAACGATGAGCAAAGTAAAACATAGTAGTAGTAATGTGTGTGTAATAAGTAATATTTATTACACAGCCTGTGGGCCGAAATATGACAATTAAAACACACGGTAGAGGTTATAAGCGCCGATCTTCCGAGTACAGAACTGAGACCAAAAGAATGGAAGTTATCGCAGTAATGCCCATTCATTTATGCGAAAAGCAGATCCCGTTCCAATAGAAAAACGCTAAAAAAGAAGTAGATCATAAGAGTAAAAATGTGTGTGTAATAAGTGTTAATTATTATCCATTTTATCAGAGCCTCTGACCAGAAAACTGTTAGTGACAACACGCAGTAGAATAAAAGCCGATCTTCCGAGTACAAAACTGAGAACAAAACGACGCAACAGATCGCTCTGACGGGTTACCATTGATACGGAAAGCGGAGGCGGGAAAGCATTCCAATGGAAAACGACGAGAAGAGGAAAAACCTAAGAGCAAAAATGTGTGTGTAATAGGTATTAATTATAACACACACACACACACACACAAACACACACATTCACTCTCACGCGCAAGAACAAAAACACTAATTAGCCCTGTGTTGTTTAAACTTATTAGTTTTGTATTTCAGAAACATGTTTGTCAGTTACAGTATGTTCTGTCGGAACGGCGGTACACATGTTGTAACTCGTGTCTACTTAACGATCGAATGTCAAAAAACTTTTAAGAGTTTATTAATTAACAGTCACCACTGAACAAAGGATCGTGTCTAGTGTCAATGTCACATGTTGTTCGAGCCATGAAGTATGTATATAGCGTGATGGAGGCGCGCGCGCACACACAAATACACGGATAAATATTCTATTTAATGAACGAATCAAGCCCTAATTATCCGAGATGAGGCGTGATTTGAATATAACATTTAATACCGAAACATGCTCAAATAAGTGAAGATAATAAATTTTATCGGTTAATATATTTGTATGGAACGTACACATTTGTGTGTGTAGGGGGGGGGGGTGTATTTATTGGCGTTCAGCATTCATTTCAATTACGTGGCGACGTCCTTAGCTAAAAAATAATGTTTCTACAGGACAATCCTGTATCGGTCCTGTGCGTATTGAATGGAGTGTTGGTTTGGACCTACAAGAAGATGGTTGGATGATGTACTAGAAGACCTCACAAGAATGGATGTGAGGGATTACAGTTAGATGGCAATGGACAGGGAACTTTTGAGAAGATGGGTTTGGAAACCAGAGCTCTCTGGATTCAGCCAGAGGCTGTAGTGCTGAAGAAGAAGAAGAAGAAGAAGAAGAAGAAGAAGAAGAAGAAGAAGAAGAAGAAGAAGAAGAAGAAGAAGTGTCCTATGTTCAAAATAGTGTGCGAATTCTGTAGCTCAGGGAGCTGCTAGTTATAAGCTTAACGCCAATATTCAAGCTTCTAAAACCCCCAGGAGCGCGCATACACACACAAACTCACACACGCTTATATATTTTTGCCGAATTTATGTAGGTCCACTACTTACAGTTGAATAAATGGCGAATAAAGACAAATGAAACAAAACCTCGTAACATTTAGCTTGACACGACACAACTGTCCGCCCGTACGGAAATAAACAGCTCTCAATTGCCGCAAGCAAATATGTAACTCTCCATCTGAATAGATGTTTTGGACGTCTGTCCAAACTCAACGAGTCTGGATAGACGTTTTACATGTCGTAGAAACGTAACAACAATAAGTAAACGACATTGGGATACCTTTAGACATAAGCACTGATTGCTCGAAAGCAGTCTAGAGACGTCCGTGGGATAATAAACACCTCATCATGAGCACAATTTTTAAACCAATCTGGTAGTGCGGAATTCAGCTAAGTAGCAAGTAATTGCAACAAATAATTGAAAAATAAAAATACTGTAGCGTTTCAGAACAAGGTAATTAGAACAAAGGTGTTACGCGGCAAAACATGTTCTACAGTAGGATCTCAACGAGCTTTGTGTTAGAGAAGAAAATTAAACATCATTACACTAGGTATAGAAACCAGACTAACAAAAACTGACTGACAAAAGAGTAACAAAACCAGACAAGCCAGGCTGGATGACGGAGGACAGAAAAGACGATTAAAACGCATCACACAACCTGCCGTATTAATAAGATTTTCACACTTAATTTTATGTTAGTATAATGCAGAAATAACAGTAGAGCACCTTTCACATGACATTTTCCATAGAGTAGAGTATAGCACCGTCCTTATTTTCTGTGCTTTTTCTCTAGGTTTTGGATTTGGCTTAACTTTACTATGTGTTCTTTTAACAGGTTGAAAAAATAATTTAAAGCTACAAAAATGGTGTAGAATGGTTTATATGGCAGATTGAGTATAGAAAACAGAGGTGAGAAATACACGACTTGCATTTAGATCATGCATCGCATAGACGATACATACACAAGAGGAAATTCCAGAAGACAAGACAAAGATAAACAAAAACTCAATTGATAACAAGTAAACATGGGCCAAACAAACATGAGTCTCTTTTGAGTTTATGGCTTTCTTATTAGTTTACGAATTGAAGAAATACATCTGAACCAACAAACAATCTAAATAAAATCAAGAATGCAAGTTACAATACGATCATAAATTTAAGCTCTTTCGCAGCGTACTTAATACTTTAATTAAAAAGTATGCATCAATAATTATTAAAAGAAAAGAAAAACTAAAAAGTATTATTTCCAACATACAAATGAAAGTGATTGGAAAAAATTAAACAATAATATATTATATCTGGAAACTGAAAGACTTTGGATACTCCCCGGAAACTGAATCTTGGTTTCAATATACATTTAGCACGAATGTATTTGTAAAGGTTAATGATAACTTTTTAAAATATGTTGGTGCAATAAAGTTAAAGAGAAGTTAACTGGAGTTAACATCCCGACTGAGAAAACCTCAGATAGTTCATACTTTTTAGAAAAGGATTCCGAACACAGCAGAACAGAATTCCGATTCTGGGAAGAAGAAAGGAAGATAGAACATTACAATAAGTTAGAAAAATATAGAAAGAAGAAGAAATTTAGAGATGAGGAAAAGTCATATGTTATTTCACAAGCTTCAAAGACGTGAAACAAAACCGCGTAAGTTTTAAGGCTGCATTTATTTATCAGAATTGTTAGTTGAATCTCAGTTGCATGGTAAACTATTTAAATCTATAGAAGGGATTTTATCTAGAAACAAACAATTCTTTACACAAAACTGGAATATTATTAGAACTGTTGCTATACAGTTTGAAACACTGCTACCTCCCTCTATCAAAGTGCAACCCTTTGCCAATATATAGGCATTAAATTATCCTTCTTTGACCGCCGCTTACCGCAACAGTAAACCTTATTATGTAGAGTGCACTGCGTATTGTTGCCTAGGAAACTTATTGACTCAGTATATTGGTTTCTGCACACTGACATGCATGAAATGTTTGTCTCAATTGAACAGTCTTTGTCGATTCATTAATTACGTTATTTGATAGAAATTGTCACTGAATTTTTACTGCAGAAATATTTTATAAAGACGTCAGTCAAATTTACTGAATATTTAGCATTATTTTGTATATTAATTTAAGTAATCTAGACTTTTTGTGGAGTATAATTTTCATACGTTATTGTGTTACTTTAACTTAGAACAAAGGTAAAACTTAAGCAACTGAAATGCGCTTTCTAGGAAGCCAACTCCTTTCTACAGGAGGGGTTACGTAGTGATAACATCTGAAGAAAATAAATATCTACAATCTCAGAAAAAATATACGTTTACAATCAAAAATTTTAAATGATTGGACGGAAACTGTTTGTCAACATTATACTTTTAATTTATTTTTTCACCAATACGTTGCAGTTACAGTTAGTAACTTAAAACAAAATTGATGAAGGAAAGGAAAATACATCAGACGTAAAGGGTTTTCTAATGAGCACTTTCCCATTCCAAAATGAAATTAAAAGTCTGTTTACTATGACCATTTGACAGTATAGTTTTAATCGTTTAATGTGTCTACACCTTATTAGGTACGCTGTTAGTGCTATTTCCGTATCTTGTATAATAATATTTAATATTTTCTCAGACAGAAAGCATCTTGAGGCTCTCTTTTTTATGGCGTGATTTGTCAAGTAGCACGGGGCACTGACCAAAGACGTAGTTCTGCGTAGCGTGATCTGGAAGGACTGCATAATCTCTATATTTGAATTATTTGCTAAATCTCGTAGAAACAAATGAGTTTGTGACTCCTTGTATAGAGGGGTCGTTTACCCCATACACATATGTGAATTCCTTCCAAGCAGCCATGACATATGTCTGAATATATGCCCAAACTCTGTTTGTCCAAACGCATGAAAAATTATTCATGTGGCAACTGAGAATTGTTCAAAGTAACATGTGGGCAGTGGTCTTGCCTTAAGTTGAATGTTACGCGAATGGATTTGCATTCATGTGACCGCCTAGGCAAAATATTAATATGCGTATAACATTCTACAAAACCGACGCGAAGGTTAGAATTGGAAACGTTTTACAAGATTCAAACGGCAATTTGCCCTAATACACGTATGGGAAGGAAGAATCAGAAGGAGAAGAAGAAGCTGAAGTAGTAGTAGGAAAAGTAGAAGAAGAAGGAATGAAGTAGACGAAGAAGAAGAAGGAGATGATGGTGATGATGATGGTGATGGCACCACGAATAAGTAGAATGAGTAGAAGAGTTTAAATGAAAGAATCCTTTTATACATACTTAGGGTACTGAAATTATACGACATTATAATTTCTACATTGACATGTTATTAGAGCAGAGTGGATTTTGCTCTTCCATTAAAAAAATGGATTTCGTAAACATTTTTTTTATTAATGTCAGCATTGAAATATGTCATCAGTCACCACAGGCTATCAGTAACCGTCGGCTAGTTTACCTAGTGTATCTAAGCTTAAACAGTTATTAACCCCGTCTAGTCTACTACCACTTCCCACTACTGTTTTGGACAGCCCGGCTAAGAAACTTAGACTCGGTAATAGAGGGTGGTCCACGGGAATCTGACAATTTTTGAAATATAATAAGTTATATAAAGTATATTTTACTTACTTGTATATTTGGTATTATGTAATTATAGCAAATTTGATGTCATTTACAAGCGTAAGTTCATTTTTTAAATAAGACCTTTCCCAAACGTCTTCATCATTTTGTATGGACTGCTGCAGACTGTCTCGTTTATATCGCATTGCTGTTTGCATCACGTTGTTTGGAATGGCTATGATTTCTTTCTGTATAGAAGCCTTGAGTTCTTTAATGTCGTCACATTTATTAAGAAACACTCTAGGCTTGAGATATCCACAGAGAAAATAGTCATATACTGACAGATCTGGACATTCTGCCGGCTATGCAACATTTTCCTCCTCTGAAAATCACGTGGCCTGGAAACATCTCTCACACTACCGTCATGGATGCTCTGGCAGTATGGGCTGTTGCTCCATCCTGCTGGAATCACTCAACGTTTAAGTTGATCCCATGACGACGCAGTTCATGATCGAGGAATTCCTGTAACATCAGTGTGTATCGAGAAGTGATTGTCGCCGTTTGTCCTGTCTATGTTTGGAGGAGTTCGCACGGTGTGCTCTGGCCCTGGTGATTTATTTTTCGTTGTAAAAGCAGTAGTTCGGAAATTATTTATATACAACTTTATCGTGTTGTGACTAGGATCAGCACGATGACATGAAACATTAAAATAACGGTGAAATAATCGTTGCGTAATCACAATTGAATCACCGCTTTTAAAATAAATTTCCACTACGAACACACGGTGTGTACCAGTCCACTACTTCGTTTTAACTGAAATGGCATCAGGTATGCAAGGCTACAACCAGACTGATTCCTGCTGGCACGCCAGGGCTGCCAACCTATGTACCTTTAAAAATCGTCAGATTGCCGTGGACCACCATGTAATATAATACTCGCAGAGTGTGTGCTGCCAGTCGTCACTTACGCAGGTCCTATGTGGGAATCCTGACCACTAGTGCAAAGCGTAAGCGACAAAGGGCTAACGGCTAAAGACCGTCTCGCCTGTTGAGAATCGGATTCGACGTGTGGTCCTTGGACGACACTGTGCGGCGAATTGCAAACCTAGCTACTTAGCTACATTGGTTTCCTTTTAATTAATGTTATCTTTATTTTCAGATCTCTTACGTGCCAGTAACTTGAAGTATAAAAAAAAGTTCATTTTTTAAAAAGACCTCTCTCAAACGACATCCACCATTTTGTATACATCCTGCAAATCCACAATTCTTAATCTGCAGTCTCTCCGCTGATTTTGCATTGCTGCTTGCATCATGTTGTTATTTCATCATGTTTTACTTAAGAACGGGAACGGTCCAAGGCATAAGCGAACTCGGGACCAGTATCGTATACGGCCATTTGATACGTTTAGCAATCTCGCTATATACTCTGCTGAAGGCGTATGCCTGCTCTAGAGAAATTTCACCCTACTTGGACAAGATGAATCGGACTAAATTGAATATAATTTTACAATAAATATACACTAATTGCTGCGGACGCACATAGAACATCACCTTTATATGTGAATTGAATTGGAAAGTAAAATACTACAAACAGTTTAGAATGTTATAAAGTTCTAAGCCAAACACATACACACACAATTCTGTAGTTAAACGATGCGCATTGGGAGAACAGATACTATAAAGTTTGAAACAGCGCTGCTGCTCTCCTCTGTCACAGGCCAACCCTCTGCGAATATATAGGAGACTGTAAGTTATCTTTTTACATTGACCGCCAACTAAAACAGCAATAAGCCTTACTACGCACAGTATATTGGGCAGTGCTGCCAGGGAATCATAGTCAAGATAATTATACAGTTAAAGTTTTTTAATCAATTAACTAGGTTATTTCACATAAATTAGTACTGGATTTTACTGCACAAATGTTAAATAAAAATGTCAGGAAATTTCCTTCAAGAATTCATAAACACATTAAGTAAATTTTGAGCAGTATAATATTGTTTTACAGATTAACATACACTTTGAGTCAACAAAGAAGAAGTTAAAGCAATTTAACCAAATAAAATGCACTCTCTAAACAGTCAGGAGAGAATTCGGAATGAAGACATTTGAAAAAATTAATAGACCTATCTACAACCTAAGCGAAGAGTGGAGGGTTATAAACAAAAATGGCGGAAGCGGTCAAACAAATATATGAGGACAAGTTGTAACGGGAAATTAGACTCTACAAACCTACGAGCCAGCTTGACGCTGAAATCATTTTACAAGATAGTGTCTAATATTTTCTAAATTTTAAATCTAAATTTTGCACTGACAAATTTAACGAAATTTTATTGGCGTCACTTGTAACGACATAAGACCATAAAGTATGCATATTTAATTATGTGTAAGACAGGGATTTCACTAGTCGCACGATGTTTATCAGTCATTTACTCGTCCTTAGATAATAATCGTTATTGTATGCAGTGACCTACACGCAACCCGCTGTACACGTCAGGTAACAGCAGCGCCGTGGGTGCGTGACGTTGAACAAGGCTCGGCACAATACCGTGGAGCTACTGTACTAACGCAGCCCGTCACTTAATCGAAACGCTTCCGCAACATGCTAATAACAGTGTTTTTCATTTACTTTCGCCGTATCGACTTCCTCCTATCTACTGTAATCCGTGTTTAGAATTTCCACGGATGTAATTGAAGCGTTTCTGTTTTAAATTACCAACACACACACCCAGGCTCACGCGCGCGCTAAATGGTTTACCCACATGTGCATTCTGTTGAGCGTACATATAAAAAATGTGCATAGATATTTTTACGACGGTCTCACGGATCGTTGTATTGTACAGTGGAAACAAAATACAGACACCAATGAAATCACTAATTACCAGCTTTAATGAGTCACAAACAACAATTTGGAATCAATAAGCTATTCTCATACAATAATTCAAGTTAAATTTGTCTGTACCAAAAACAATGTCAACTAACAGAGTTCCTCACTAATTATAACACAATAATCACTTTTGACTATTCAGAATCAATCACTTGATCTGCACTGTCAAATCTCGATAGTTGTAACCAACTTCTAATCTGGCCACTGTTGCTTAGTTAGGTCCCGCAGGTGATCTAGAAAAATATGCCATTCCTTTGGCGATATGCCAAAATAATTTACGTAGTTAAGAGTAATAGTCCATAATGTAATATTCCATACATTCATTTCTTATTTTTTGAGTGCCAATTTTTAATTTATCACTCGTATATTTGTTTCGTCTTCGTGTATTTGTGCAACAAGAATTCTGATTTAGAGAAAGAGTTTTTCAAATTATTTTATTTTGGTGTTTTTTAAAATTAAATTGATCAACAATAATAAAAAAGAAAGGAATTTTCCGAGCGTTCCGGAACATTTGTAAAGGAATGTAGCGTGTTCCGATATGCATTTGTAGCAAAGAGTGAATTGTAAAATGGAAACCAGAATGGAAACACTGAAGTATTGGTGAGAAAGGAGAAGAAATAATACAGCCGAAAATAATAAGAAAAACATCTCAGTTAGTCATATATTGAGTAGAAAGTATGTGAAGTTAAGGATCGTAAAGGAAAAGGTGAAAGGATGATGATGAAACGTCCGGAAATCCTGATGAAAGACGGGGTTGTAGGCAAATGAAGACAAAAGTGCAAACCGACAAAAATGGAAAGAACCTAGTTGAAAATTACCGTAATGCAGTTTTAATAAAGAGAGTGATTGGTTAAGTACTACTTGCATTAATTATCCATATTTAATTCATTATTATTATTAATAATAAATTACCGAACCATAGACACATTCATCTTAAATCCGTGTAATCAATAACAACGCTGATACAATCTTCCATTATGTAAAGATACGAACAAAGATCAGCTACCAAAGTAAGAAGACAGCTGTAAATGTGTATTTTCTGATATGATAATAGTCCAGAAGAGAATATCAATGGCTTTTATGCCGTTTACCTACAGATTTGTTTAAGTTTGTTTGTAGCAAAAATTCGAGACCAGCAATACGCACGTATGTTCGAAATTGTATTTTGAAGTACTCCCTGAAACCTGTATAATTGTACGACAAAATTTGTATTTAATACAAGCACACACAGTTCTGTAGACAAACCAGGCACATTGGGGAGAACAGTTATTATAAAGTTTGAAACAACGCTGCGCCTCCCTCTGTCACAGACCGACCCCCTTGCCAATATATAGACACAGTAAATTATCCTTCTTCATACACTGCCACCAACCACAACAGTAAGCCTTATTACATACAGTGCAGCGGGTATTGTTGTCGAGGCCACGTATTGAATCAATACATTGGTATATACAGAGATAGTGTATTATGGGGATTTTAAAGATATGAGTCACACGTATATGCTATGTACTAGTTTATTTATTGGAAACTATTACTAGCCATGAAACGTAAGGTTTAATAAGGCGGCAATGAAGTTTGTACGAATTCATATTGTTACGACGGTCTACTCGATAGAGTAGATGTACCTACTAATCGAGTAGACCGTCGTAGGTACAGTGGAAACAAAATAAGAACAAGACACCAATTAAGTCACTAATTAGCAGCTTTAATTTCCACAGTTAACAGTTCGTAATTTACAACACAGTATCTGCAACAAATCAAATAAAAATTGTTCACACGCAATATTTTGTCCACTTTAATTAAACACAAATGTATTACAATTACCGTCCGATTATAACACAACACTTATCTAATAACCACTTGAACGCGCTCAGTAATTTTGCCCGACAATAACTCTCTATCCGCGCTGTCAATATATCGCACTAATACTGAAACTTAAGGCCGCTGCCGCCATGTATTTATAGCCGCCGAAAATCTAGATGATTCCTAACTGCGTCTTAGCGTCCGTATGAACTATGTAATTAACTGCGGCCTTGACACAGTCCGCACGGCTGGCGGCATCGAGAAGACTCTCGCAAATGCGTCTACAAGCACGTACGCCACACACAATAGAGCGAGATTCTTCTAGCACATTCGACACACACGTAGATTGTTCTGCGATGTCGTAACAATTCCCCCTCCTTAAGCCTGTTCGTCCCGAACTGGGAAACCGTCTCTTAAGTAACACTCGACCAGGCGATCAAGGTGAAGGTCCTTGAGAAAGATAATTCTCCGGTTCTTCGAATTCAGTCTCGTGTGATCCGAACATCACGTTCCCAGGAATGCGAGTTTTCCGCTCAACCACTCGTTTTGCTGGAATCACTCCCGTTGCGTCATGTACTGATGACCTAAACACAACTCGCTGATCCAAGGTTGCTTGGTTTTCGTCAACAACCTCTTGCGTAACCTCATCTTCAGCCACTTTGCCCTCGGGCGCTTCTATGAGCTAAGGAACAAGCAAGAGTTTTGTCTCGACACCCATAGTTGGCTTTCCAAACACTTCTTTTATCGTTACACTTGTTTGTATTCCCTCTGCTAGTTCTTCCTCCATTTTCGCTTCCAATAGGGAGGGTTCTTCATGACCAAACTTTTTCTTCGACTACTGTCACTCGCTTAATCGAATGGTTGGTAGACTCTCTCATTTTAGCCATGCAAAGGTTTATCTTCTCTTGGCCAACTTTTAGGACATTCTCTCTCAAGTCCACAACGAATCCGTAAGCATTTATAATGTCCGTGCCAAGAATCACTCCATCGACAATGTCTGTAACGAACATTTGGTGGCTAAACTCGAGAAGACCCAGGCGTACACGTACGTCTGCCTTTCCTAGCACATTGACGGGGCTTCCAGTCACAGTCTGAATTGTACAAGAGCTAATTATAGGCTGACGGTTGCTGACTAAGTCAGGGCGCACAATGGACACTGTTGCGCCCGTGTCAACTGTAAATGATGTTGGTTTTCCTTACGCAAATCCCTTAACAATCAAGTTTCCACTGGTCTTATATAACGTCGAAACTGTGTGCTGTTCTGGGGCTTTACTTCTCCAATTGGTGCGATCACTCTCTTCTCTCGGTATCTTTTCCCAACAGTCGACCTGTAGATGACCACGTTTTCTACAGTTGAAATATTTCGGTCTTCTGTCTTTCAAAATCGTTGCGAATCTCTTGAACTGTTGAATTGTTTGTCCGAAAACATTGTTTTCCTGCAACCCATCGTAACGGCATTGGGATACAGGGATCGTCTGACTGCAATGTGATGGCACAAACCCATTATGTATTGGGACGCTGACTTGGCAGCTTCAAACTCTAGGGCGTGAACAAGAGCTTCTGAGTTTTTTTTCTGTGCCTTGCCATACGTAACACTTGCTGAAGTTCACAATCTCCGATCCCATCAATAAATGTCTGAAACCGCAAACTTTATTCGAAAATCTTCTGGTGCTTCAGGATAGGCCAATCTAATCAATCTGTCGATACTTGCTTCAAACTCTTGAAGACTCTTCCCGGAACGTTGTCGTCTTGTTCTCAACTGAGCGTAGTACACATCTCGCAAATGTTTATCACCGTAGCGTAATTCCAGAGCTTTTATCAACTCGGCATAGATGTTTCGGCTGTCAGGTGGGACTTTCTGTAGTAATTCTGCCGCAGGCGCTTTTACTGCGAAAACGAGTAAGACTGGCTTGTATTTCTCCGTCCAATTATTTGCGCATGCAGCAGCTTCGAATTGGCGTAAATACGTCGCCCAATGTGGGCTTCCATCAAAGGTTGGGCCCAACCGCAGGCGAGGTGACCTTCTCTCTATTGACTTATTTTCTGTGTCTTTCCCCGGCTTTATCATTGGTACAGTCTGTTCACAAAGCTGTTTGGGTTGTAACTTCAGGCACTGCTCGACTTCATTTTTAATCTGCTCTTTTATATTTGTGATTGAGTCTTCTATTTTTGTTGACATAGCTTTTTCCACACTTGTGACTGATTTTTCTACTTCAGCTATTTTAAATGTCATTGATTCTTGTACCTCCGATATTTTAGTAACTAGTTTATTAAGCTCACCTCGTAGGAGACCCAACTCTGAAGCGTTTGTTCTTGTGTCTGCTTTTGCTCCTGTATTAACTCCTTCATGTCTTCTGTTTCACGCTTCCGTTCTTCTTTTTGTCTTTCTTCTGTTTCAAGCATTAGTGCTTTCTGACGTTCCTCTGCTTCTTCTCTTTCTTGTCTTCGTTCTTCTTTTTGTCGTTTTTCTGCTTCTTCCTGTGTCTGCCGCAGCAGTGTTTGTAAAGCTTCCATTATCTGACTGGCATCTATGTTTACCGATTAATTACGAATTACACTCATCTTGTACAAAGTGTGCACTGTTTCCACTGTTAACGGTTTTATCCCAGTTCTGACACCACTTTTACGACGGTCTACTCGATCGTCGTAGGTACAGTGGAAACAAAGTAAGTACAAGACACCAATTAGGTCACTAATTACCAGCTTTAATTTCCACAGTTAACAGTTCGTAATTTACGACACAGTCTCTGCAACAAATCAAATAAAAATTTTTACACGCAATATTTTGTCCACCTTAATTAAACAAAATTGTATTACAATTACCGTCCGATTATAAAACACAACACTTGAATAATAACCACTTGAACGCGCACAGTAATTTCGCCCGACAATAACTCTCTAACCGCGCTGTCAATATATCGCACTAATACTGAAACTTAAGGCCGCTTCCGCCATGTATTTATAGCCGCCGAAAATCTAGATGATTCCTAATTGCGTCTTAGCGTCCTTATGAACTATGTAATTAACTGCGGCCTTGACACAGTCCACACGGCTGGCGGCATCGAGAAGACTATCGCAAATGCGTCTACAAGCACGTATGCTCCAGAGTAGAGCGAGATTCGTCTGGCACATTCGACAAACACGTAGATAGTTCTGTGATGTCGTAACAGTTCAATACATTAAAGAACTTGAACAATTGTGAAGTTAAGTCTGTAACTTAATTTTGTATTATATTGTTACCACGGTCGTATGGATCGTCGTGTTGAACTGTGGAAACAGAAAAACTGACACCAAATGACGTGACTAATTACAACTTCAATTAGAAATCAGTCAGTCAGAAATCTACTAAGGCAGCCTTATACAGGTAATTCAAGTTAAATTTGTCCAACTGTCAACAATGACTGTCACGTTAGTATAGTTTTGCACTAACTAACACAAAAACAAATTCAGCAACAATAACTTCAATTCTCGATTTTAATATCGCCAGCGCTAACTGAATTGAACTGCTACGTCGCTGGCGCTATGATCTGTACCCTGGAAAAATTCGAGAATAATCTGTCACTTTTCAGATAGGTGGTCTGGAACTCTCTAGAAACTGTGTCAACGTCCCGCCTTGAGACGGCGCGCAGAATTATCGCTAAACGTCTGGATCAGCCTTGTGTGTTACGTAGCCACCCTTTTGTTTTTTTTTTCAGTTCAACGTAAGAATACTAATAAGGAGATGTTTATGTCAAGAAGATTTATTTAGGTTGGATTTTGTTTGTAAATTCGAAAATTTGCTAATCTAAATAATCCTGATCCGTGTGTTCTCTTTACTGCATTGCTTCATCCATCTTATTGTACCATAGACCGTACAAACTCGTTTTTCTTTTACTTTAGAGATTTCTGTTTGTTTATTTTTTTAAGTGGTCTTCTATTTTAAAACCCATCGTGTACGCATGCTATCTTGACCTTTCCATTTCGGCTTCTAATCTGATTACATTAGCGTCTCTTATGCGGAATATTTCTACATTCCTGACTCAATCTTGTGATGTAAGTATACAATGCACCAGTACTTCTAATTTTACCAGTACTACAGTTTCAATTTTTATACCTTATGCTAATACGGTCAATAATTATGTCCTACAGCTTGTTACTGATGACCACGTTTAGCGCATGCAAATAGCTTATCTTCAGAAAAACGTGTTTTGAAGGTACGTGGTGTTGTTTTCAATGACAGACTAATAAAAGAGTGTGCAACAATAAAACCCGTAGGCACCTTGGAAGTGCCGGTACATGACATATTAACTGAAGTTTTAGGTACCGTAAAGCTGTGCGGAACACGGTATAGTGATACGTTGCTGCATTTGCTAACAATGCATAAAAAATGTGGATAATTTTAAAAATTTAACAACAAATTTTTTTGTTTTAAGACAAATATAAACTAATATGTGGACTCATTTATAACGATGGACGAATCTCTGATTTAATGTTAGACGCGCAAAAGAAAGGTACTATCCAAATAACGGATAAACGATGAACACTGAGTATAGACATTGTTTGTCGTGCAGTAAAAAAAGCAAATACTTTTCTAAACGCGGGTAATTTTATAGAATCGGTTTTTGAATACTAAATGAATATTGTAATAGTTGATTATTTCGAAGAAACGTTAATAACTTAATGTTATGTATGGCTTTATTTTAAAAATTAAAACTTAAAAATAAAACATGAAGTACAAGCTCGTGGAACGGGCGATGAGATTATTCGTCTCATTTAACATTCTCACACTTTTAGTTGTTCGCAAACGTAAAAAAAATTACAAGATTGAAGCGTATAACAAAACTAGAAACAGTAACTGGAGATAATATCTTTTACACTTTAAGGAGGGTATGTACAAAACCAATTAAATTGCACTACATGGAAGTCATATTTCTATTAAAGCATCGTTGGAATAAGTGTAGTGATGTTGAAAATATTATGTTAAAAAAATTATTTTAAATTGAAAAATGGCTTTTTGTTGTGAGGACGAGATATCATTTGTCAAGTTTCGTAGAAATAGGCAATATTCGTAAGTTACATTAGATAGAAGGGGTAAGTTTCCTTGTATGAATAACCACATAGGTCTACTGGATTATCCGATTTCTGTATACACTGTATAAATGTAACTTACTCTGAACTGTAAAATTTAGCTTTTTTAGAAACGTACTCTTCTATGTAGAGATATGGACAATCAGCAAAGCAGGAACGACCACTAAACAGTTGAATGCAAAACGTGGGGAAGAGGAAAGGACTAAATGCCCCGTTATCATCAAGTCTGTCACGACCACCACCAGCTAATTTAAAGATGTCAAACTCAAACGGCCACGGAAGCCACGCAACGCCATGCCATGCGCTCCTCCGCTGCTGCTGCTATTCCAATAACGACGGTACAATCTATTTTCCAATTTTCATAAAACCAATACAAGTAAACCGTCCCGTGGCCCTTATCGTGACCCCGTTAAATTGGTTTTCCAAGCCGCTGAATTGTTCACAACCTCCTGTATTATTTACTGCGAAAAGTCAATATTTTGTGCTGACATCCAGTTTAATTAAACGATGACGTCGTCTTTTGAAACTGGTCATGCGTTCGACACGAAACGATCACAACAATTATTGATAAAGCATATCAGACTACTTTACTTCTTACAATGTTACTAATCCAACATCCTCAGTAACATCGTCATTCTGTAATTAGTGTTCATATCCCTTACAGGTGTTAAAATTATATTAATTTTATCCACTTGATTATAACTTGGTACAATATTTATTCTTCTGTGATCTCAGGACTTCATTCAAACTGACTTTAAACAGTTTGGAACTACGCAACATCTTTGTTTTAAGCCTTTACCAACGGAAATCTTTTTGGACACTCTTTTTCCTATTATATTATAACATGGCAAACTGAATAAAATTGCTTAGTTGCATTTATATAAGTTGTCTACAATTTATTCCTTAGTTTTGCGTAGCTCTATATTATATATTAAGAGGCACACTATCAATAACCTTTTTTTTAATACAATAAAAAGAACGTGACTTTCAACTTTCAAGACTATGTAACAGCTATTATTGAATAGCTAATTGATAATTGGTCATAGCTAATGATAATAAATTGGTCACACATAACTCATCCAACCACCCAGCTCAACACAAACATGCAGCTTTCAACTACATGCTCCATAGGCTCACTTCAATACCCCAAAACACACATAACTACCAAGAAGAACTCAACACAATCAAATATATAGCAGTCAAAAATGGATACAATCCCGATTTAATACACAAACTACACAAACGCATCCTAAACACAAAAAGTAAAACACATAAAACCAACAGTACACAAGCCAGTAAATGCATCACGCTCACATACTACAATTCCAACACACACAAAATTGCTAACACATTCAGGAAACACAATTATAAAGTAGCCTACAGAACTAACAACACCATTAGGAAACACATAAATAATACTAACAAAGACGCAGGCACATACAGCAAAACAGGTGTTTATAAATTAAACTGTAGTGATTGTAACCAGTTCTACATCGGCCAGAAGGGAAAATCTTTTTCCTCAAGATACTCTGAACATTTAAAAGCCCTCACCACAAACTACGTACACTTCACATTCGCCACACATTTACAAAATGAAAACCACGGTTACACAAACATAGAACACAACATGGAAATACTACATTACTTACCTAAAACGAGAAAACTAAACACAGCAGAACAATATGAAATATACAGACATCACACACTACAACCAAACAACATATTAAATGACCAATTGCACTATAGATCACATATACTTTTTGATACACTTGTTCAAATACACACTTTGAATCCCAGCGCCAATTCCCTCCACCACATACACCTACAACCCATAACGGTTACTTTGTACTGACACTCTGTATTTCAAATCCCACTGAGGAAGACGGACACCACGTCGAAACGTTTGGGACATAAAACCAAAAGTAAGTGTTCACTGTGAAAATTTGTGTCTGTATATAGCTATTTTTCATTTAAATGCATACTCGTTTAAGTATAAAAACGCAATTCATGCATAATAATTAAATGTTATTAGCATTACTCATTCCGTAATGGTAAACGTAGTCCTACTATGACTGACTGAATGAAGTTTCCTGAATAATATTCACGAATTATAATATACACTGTTACTAATACCACCTTAATGCTTTCCGCGGTTAAAGTTTACACATCCTTAGTACTATTGTCATTCTGTAAATTAATGTCAAAATCTCTTACAGACATAAATAATTTGATTAATTTTCTTCTTTTGAATTGTCTAAATTGCTATTTCCTTTCATACTTGGACACAACACACATCTTCCAATTACGTTGATTCTATACTTTTGTGTTTATGTCAGTGTATGTGACTTTCAGCAACACAATCAGACTTATGTACTAACAATTTAGTTAATATGTATGGGTTCTGACTAGCGTTGTTACATTCTTTTCTTCATCTCTATGACTCCCGTGTTTACTACCTGTTTAGATTTAAACTACTTTTCCACACTTTCCCATGTGTATCGTGTAGTCCCATAAAATAGCATTCCATAGTTTATCCAGATTTGTTTTGCCACGGGTTCTATACAAGGCAACAACACTCTGAGGAACCTATAGTATACTGACATAGACAAAGCCTTTTCTCCCTATGAAATAGATGTAAAGGAAAGTCATGAACTGTAAAGAACGAGAAGGTCTAGAGAGGGAAACTAACTTGTGTTCACTACTAACAGAAAGGTGGAACGGTTTACAGTACTGCATGGAAGACGTACACCAAACACAAAACACAAAAGTAACATAGCCAAGCCAAGGTAGTGTTTTGGTAAACGGTTAGTTAGTTTATGTACACAAATATTAGGCCCGAAGCAAGAATTGTTTAGTTCATAGATAGGTATAGACGATAATTTAATTGTAGCACTTGTACATATGTTTCAGAACCACAGAGTTTATATAAAAGCAGAAAAAGAGTGTAAAACTTCAAAAAATGTTTTGCAGGAGACGATTATTTTAGATATTATGGACAGAGAGAACACTGATGTTTTGAATAGAGTAGATGGAACGACGACTCTGCTGAAACAATTGTAGAAAGAAATAATATTTTTTATTTTTCCCATCCTTCTATCCAACCGCTTATGTAAATCGACAGTCTCAAAATATATTCAAAAAATTATTATAACTAATTCAACTTAACGAGCAAAAACAATTAATAAAAGCGTTTAGCAATTTCTGCCTTCAACAAACATATATACTTGTTCATTATACAGATAAATCAATCTGATTCGATCATTTTACAATCTGAACAGACAAAATTCAAAGAAGGAATGAAACGTTATTATTGTTTAATTTTAATGAAGTTGCAACATATCCACTATGTGAACAACGTTTTATACCGATGGAAATCAAGAAGCAGTTTAAAGTGCAGTCGGTATTGAAGTATATAGAACAGATACAGCTTATTCGGTAGGTTTATCTTTATAGACTGACTAGGTAACAGACAAACAAAGAGAATAGAAAAACGTGGATGGAAATAAATAGAATGAGTTAAAACAAGGAAATGTGCGAAAATGCAGTAAGTAAGTCATAAAGAAGCAGAGGTTTCGTTGTATAAATTTTGTGTTTAGTAGACAATTCAGAATCAGTGAGTTATTGGTAGTGAATTATTAAATGTCATCATCATTATTACTTAACGATTTTGATACTGCTTTTGCCGGTTATAGGATCAGAGCGTCCATCGACGCTGATCCAAACACTACTCTTGCGTGGCGCTCTCCCACTCATGGAATTTTTGACATCTTGTCTCCAGGACAAAGCATGTCTTTTTTCCCTTCATCTGGGTTGCGTCTATTCTCATGCCTCCTTTAGCCGTCTTTTCGTTAATATGCGTTTTTTGGTTCAAACCATTTTAACATTTTTATTTCTACTGTTTCTTTTATGTCTACACCAATCCTCATTTCCTCTCTTCTATCTATATTGTTAATCCTGTCAAAACTAGTTCGTAGTCTCCAATAGGTTACCTTTATAAGTCTGAATCTAAATTTTCCTTATTTTATATTTCTTCTACAACTCTGCACCGCATAACGTACAGTGTCTTGGGTTGCAACAACGATTACTACTCAGTACTCTGTGTTGGATGGATTTATTTCGCGGCTTCATTAATTAATAAGAACAATTTAATTTCCGGAGCAACAATTAAGTTACCTATATTTTGTTTGCATTTAAAGTTGACTACCGGGCTTCACGATCGCTTCTTGGGTATCATAGTTCTCAGCGTTCTACAGGTAGTTTCTTCGTATCCATAGCTAAACGTATTTCTATATACGAAGCGTATATATTCAGCAAACATTGTTTCTTCCAAATTTTTAGTGCTTGAATTTTAGTTACGGTCATACGGAAGAGACTCAAATGAAATCCTTGAAAATGCCCTAAATAATTGAAACGTTCAGTTATAGTCCTGAAACTAGGGAACTGCAAAATTCATAGTTTTAAATATGACCGATAGGTAGCAGCATTATACGGGAATGGTAAACAATTACTTGGCGTCAGTGTAAAGATGGCGGTTCTCTTGCAATATGCACCAAAGAAAACACCGTTTTTTTTTTGTTTTTTTTTTGTGTAGTGAAGAGATAAAAGCATTCAAATTTATCTGAGAATGAAAGTTGAGTATAGTGGCGTATGCCTGTTAGTGGAGCAAATGTACGAATATCGGAGTAACTTTGCAAAGGGCATTAATTCTGTGGGAGGAAACCGAGTAGTGGCACTAGAAAATATTGCAGCAGTTGAAACCATTATTAAGAAAATTCGGCGCGTAACAGTGAATAAAGTAGCTACCTGTATCTGACACCTTATCAACAACAATGCTCAGCAGTTCAATACAATTTCTGCGCAATGATTACCTTACCAGTTGATTGCAAATTTGACAGATCAACGTAATGATGTATATGGGGAACTTTTGCAGCGCTTTAAAGCTAAAGGAGATGGCTTCCTACAAAGAATTTTCAGTGGATATAAAACTACCACCACATGAAAACCAAAAATGCAAGCAAAGGAAAGAGTTAAAGCTCTTCACCAAAATTGCAAAATGTTGCCGACAACTATCAGCACAAAAATTATGCTGACATATTTTTTTTTGGGGGGGGGGCTAACGAGAGGTAAATTAAGAGCACTATTACTGTATACCCAGGGGAGAAACAATCACAAGTTCAACGTACGTAAATTTTCACAAGACCCATGTACGTCCTGCAATCAGGTCCAAACGACATGAACGTCTGAGTACTGGTGTTTTGTTGCTACATTACAATCTTCAAACCGATAATGCTCGTGCATCCAAAATCCTAAACGTAAGCGTATGCCACATCTGCCGTATTCACCAGACCTCACGCCTAGTGATTTTTATATGTTTGGTCTACTCAATGCGGCAATTGGGGGCAATTCTTTCAAGTCCGACAAAGAGTTTACGCAAACGGTGCATAAGAAAAGGCTATAATCCAAACATACATAATTCTTTTCTAGAGGTATTCGTGCGGTCTCAAACCACTGGAACATTTTTATAAAACGTCATGAAGGCTACTTTGTAAAATGATATAGGTGCATTTTCTGTTCAGCCTATTATATGATAAAATATATTTAACGTTTTACTTTGACTCACCTTCATGTATAGGCAATAAGGATACTAGTGTAGACACATACCTGAAACAAAGAACAACAATAACGTTAATAACTTCAATGGGTGTAGACAGTTTAAAATAACCAACAGCATGGGAAACACCTTAAGGTGGGGCAAGACACCTGGGTTGCAGTACGATGCTTACTAGCTAAGAGGTTTAGAGGTTTGCTAACAGGTTATTCATTTTTGAACATAAAGGCAAACAGTACAGTCAATACGCAGCCGCACACTGGAGCATCATTTTGATTCGCGACAGAACCGTTTTGACGTATCGCTTTGATGGAGAGAGGCTTGAAACATCGGCTCACTACAAAACAATTTCTCGTCAGCTGTTTTTGAGCTGTAAAAGTGTGTGATTCGTGGGTTCATAACAGACACTATTTTGCATTTATTTCAGTTTCAATAAAACCTACACTTGTTTCCATTGTGTTACACAATAGCAATTAACAACAACAATAATAATAATAATAATAATAATAACAATAATGAAAAATTCACAAAAATATGCGGGAATCAGAACGAAAGGACAATGCACTAACTTTCCAAGTAATACAAAGTTAAGTGTAATATAAACTCCCAGCTTTGTGAGGATATTATCCATCGCATGCGCAGTTCAAAATGTCGCAAGGAGACATAAATTGAAGGAGGGTTTTCTTTGGTAGGACGGGCCTCACTACACCTCTAGACAATTTTGCAAGCATATGGGGCGCTTTACTTTATAATGGCAGTAAAGTTATCTGCCACGCTTTGCGACATAATGCGGCGAAACGGTTCTGTCGCGAAACAAAATTTCGCTCCAGTGTGAGGCCGGCTTTACGTTCCCTCGATTGATATCATCTCAGTGTTGCGTCTTGCATCTGTATCCCCAGTCGTAGTTAAAATATTTTAGGAATTTCGAATAACGTCGCCGATACACCAGCATCTTAATATTCAGTATACGGTGATGATTTTTCATGATGTGTACATAGGCCTACTGGACGGAAGGAAAGAATGTAACATAAACAATCACATGTTTGTTCCTTCTTTAAGCCACAGGGCGAATCAAGTAAACAACAAAGTGTTACAGTGGAAAGGCATTACGCTACTCTCCCCGCTACTAACCCGTCCAAATCCATACAAACAACGGTTAAAATTGTGCAACCTTTTGAATTTAATAAAATATGTGTAAGTATTGAAGATCCATGGCAAAATTTGTTTCAATTATTCTTGTATAAAATATTATCTTAAGAAAAGTCTAAAAACAAAAAATTAAAATATCAACTTTTTTAAAAATGTTTGTTTCATTAAAATTTTGAATCTTATGAATAAAATGATGTTTAATTTATTATATAAAAAGTAAGAAACAGATTTTATGAATAATGTGTACGTCTACACATAATAAAATTATTCCAACTTTGTACACGATATCTTTTAATAACGACATTTCATAAACAGCCTAACTTAAAATGGTGTGGTTTTTACTCTTCTAAAGGTGATACTTTGAACTTGATTCTGGTAACTCTTAAGTCAAGAATATTATATGGGTATATGTATGTTTTTGTCCCTGAAAACAATTTTTGGTCATGAGTTTTAGTTTTCGTTAGTTCCCACTAATATAGTATATACGCGTTTTCTGAAAAACAGTATTTTTCAACACGTAGGTACATATATCTCAGAAACTACATTACGTAGAATATTGAAATTTTCAGGGCTCTGTAACCTAACCGTCACTGCTTCGACTGAAATAGAATTGTAGAACTAAAATTTATACTTTAGGTTCTGTAAAAACAAATGTTTATTAACATTCTTTTAAGAATATTATAAAATTCAAATAAATATAAATCTTGTTGTGTACAAGAAAATTAAATAATGATGCATTAGTAAACATAAGACACATACGTAAAAAACGTACGAAATTTTCAAGACTATGTTATCAGGTTTCAGAATAAACTGTACCTAAATTTGGGTAATTTAACATTGCCAGAATAGAGACTACCGACTCCGCAGTGTATTGAATATCTTACATATAGAAATCGTATATTTTTTATAAATTGTATATGTTTTCAAACTTAGTTAACTATTTGCTGATCTTCCTTATGAAAAACGTGTGAGATTTTACGTTTTTTTTTTCAATTAAAATAATGATTACTAAGTATCCACATGTGTACAAATGTAGTTATTTTTTCCAGTTTCACTTCAGCGTAGATATCATACAATGTTTTTTGTCAAACGAGTATAAAACTTTCAGTGACATTTACAGAGAGAAGGCGTGTACAATGACCACTTTAATTAAGCGACGAAGTGAGTGTCAAGGACTGACATTACATCAAGTGCTCGCTGTTAAAGCGTCAACACTTTGTCAACAGCAGAGAGAGTGTTAGTGAATGAAAGAAGAGAAAGGGTGAGGGGTTAATTAATAACAAAGACGTACAAATGCACCCTCACACTCCTCCGTACCAACAGTTTCTCCGTGTCTTTACAAAGTCTCCCCGCTTCCCTCCGCCTTCCTGGTGTTCTTTACAACGTTGAAACTTTTACTTTATTGTTTCTTACTGTGACCGTGGAAGAAGATTCTGCAGAAACCGTGCTGATGGCCATGAAATATCTTTTATTATAGACTGCTGTATGGTACTATGTTTTATCTACAACGGGATTTTACAGGCTATTTTGGACTATGATGTGTTCACATAATGTATTCTTACGTAAGCTTCCGTGACCGGTGTCCATTCTGTATTTGACATCTTTTACCGATGTGTAAAGCGTCAAATACGTCTTCTGAGGCAACGTTTCACCCGTCTTATAGTGAATATCTTCAGGCCTACATGACGACGAGGCTTGACTGCAATTTCAGATATATACTGTACAAGTAGAGGTGAGAATACCGCTAAGAGGACCCTGTTCGTCTCGTATTATTGCCTCAGTGTTAATTAGATGATATTGATTAGATTAGTCTGCGTTGAACAATCGTAAACTTGTAGATTTGTTATACAAGTGTTTCTTGTTGTTTTTATTTATTGTAACACTAATAAAGTTTTATTTACCAATTTCTCTGGTGTTCAGTTGCACTGTTGAGAAACGAAAATCCATGTGACCATTTTAGCAGTTGATATATCGAAGAATAGCATTATAAAAAATATCGAATTCAATAAATTCCTACATACTTTATTACACTGGCTTAGCTGTATCATTAATTTTAACCTTCAATGTCCGTTAGATATTTATGTTAGAATCATACATCGTCAAATAACGGGAATAAAACAAACACATAATATAACAGAGAAGATATACCAAATATATTTATGAAATAGAACACCACGAAAACAACTTAACTTTTAATTTTAATATGAATTATAAAAACTTATACAACAAAACAAAATAAAAAGTGTGAAATAGAGAACAGAATTACAGAGGTACGTGTAACAAGTTCAAGAGGAAAACACAAAACCAAGTATCAGAATGAAGACTACAAAACAAGGAAAAGATAAATAAAAGTCACAAAAATACGCATAATAATAAACATAAAAGAAGGCCACAGTATTATTTCAAAGCAACAGATAGTTTACAATTAATTTTAATTTACCCAACAATCTGTAGTAAAATTTTTACTATCGAGCGCTTACTAACCGAGTCCAAAAACTGTCTTCTTCTTATTCTTATTCTGCACTACAAGTATTAGGCATTTGCCTGTTCCGTCCTCACAAACTTACGACTACAATTTTCGTGGTCTTCCTATATCTCTTTTCCCTCTTGGGATGTAGTTAAGTATTTTTTGTGTATTCTCCCATTTCCCATTCTATTTACGTGTTGTTTCCATCTTTCTTTATATTCAGTTATTTTTCATTTATTGCATATATATTAAGTTCATTTCGCACGTCTTCATTTCCTACTAAATGTCTTCTTGTGCCAAAATGTTTACCAAAAACAGTAAAAATAATATTAACACAGCGGCTGTTAAAATGTTTGTAGCCAATGAACAAACGGGCCGTTAGGAAGAAAGTTTACAGAGGTTCGTGATACGGGACACCTGTGTCGTTTGGTGGTCACAAGTAATAACAATTGAATATGTGTGAGGTGTCGCAATTAATTCAAAACACATACGGAAACAAAACAATGCCGGATGTATGCCATTAGTAACGTAGAAATGTTTACATTTTGATAAAGTGAAGGTCAGACTAACACTGCGCACGCAACGGCGGAGAATACGAGTAAATATAAACACTTTTTACTTCTCCTCTGCAGAAGAACATTTACATTGTAGACTGTTTATACATTAAGTTCTTTACACTTAGTTTAGCCATTCCTCCCACCCCTGCAGTGGACAATACACGTTGCGACATTACTCGTTTTACAACATCGAACTTTTTGACAACTTAAGAGTAATGCAAGGTTGTTTGACTTTCAGTCACTGACTACACACAATATTATAGTCACACATTTGTGTCGATGTTTAGACAAATTTACGGAAAAATTTTGATAAGGAAACCAATACTGGACTAATTAAATACATATTATTACGACAACTACGGAACGCTCTCAAAAAATCAAGACTGTCGTTATACGCATTTCTCGGCTAGTCGATCCGTGCAGTGTCTGAGTCAAGGCTGCGTTGTGAAGTAACGTCTAGACTTTTTGAGTCTTTGTTAAGTACGCAAATTATACTGCCACGCCGCCAAAAGAATGGAACATTCTTTAAAATCTGCAGACTATGGATAAGCAAAAGCGGCTGGCTTAATTAGTTACAGTGGGCGATTTCTTTAGTGCGATCAAGTGATTGTGGAAAACGACGACTGTGTTACAATTAGTCCGGAACTCTTAATAGTTAAATTATTATTGCATATGGGAAAATTAACTTGAATTACTGTACGAGAGTAACTTGTAAATTTTATTCGTGACTAATTAAAGTTGTTAATTAGTGACTTCGTTGCTGCCTGTAGGCTATTTTGTTTCAACTGTACCATACGACGATACGTGAGTCCATCGTAATAATATATAATAAGTAGGCCTGTTATTGTGTATATAATAACAAAAACTCGTAGGCCTATAGTTATTATTTTTCATTAGTAATTATAATTAATTATAAATTATTTTATTGTCTCTTCTTCTACCAGGGACTAGGTGAACATCCAAAGGAATACATGTACTTCACTAACCCTTCTTAGGTCTTTCTATATTTCTTTGTCTAAAAGGTTTGTGTTGCCAAAGTTCATTAGACAACATGCCAGCTGGGATCATATTCAGATAAACAATCCATTTCTCTTTGTTTCCTGCAATACGACTTTGAGTGTTAAAAATGTTCAACTCTTTGACAGTGTGTTCACTTTGTGCGCACCATTTAACACATCGCAAGAATCTCATCTCCGATGCCTGTATCCTACTCAGACGTTTTCCGCTGATACCCAAGTTTTAGAACAATACAATAACCCAGGTGGAGCAGCCATTACCATTACCATTAGAAGTCTCTTTCATTGTATTTTTAGATAAAGCTCAAAAAAGTGTCCCACATATTGACTGAAACTTACCTGACTACTTGCAAAACTAGTTCTGCACCAATTAAATTTATTATGATGGACATTAGCTATTTCGCATCTACGTAAAATAAATTATTTTTAAAATTGGACTTACAATACTCCTGCACTCAGTCAGTACCTAAAGACAAAATGTAGTGTTTATAAAAACAAGAAATTGGAATATAGACATAGCCTAGTTTTGCTCGAAGGTAGCCAATTATAAGAACAAATATACAAAAGCAACAATCTAACACTTTGTATGTTACCGAATAGGGGTTCTGTACAGCCAGGCTCAGGCTACATGTTGCGCGAGCAGTGCTTATCCGCATCTGTGTCCGTCCACACATGACACGGTGTAGACCGTTAAGTACCGTATACGCAGATACAATGTTATTGATACGTGTTTGACTTCAATTAATAAATTTTAATATTTGACGACCTATTGTGAGGGATATATGTGTCTGGTGATGATGAAACGATTGTTCCGAAGAGCGTCACACAGCTACTAGAAGTCACAAGATGGAGTTTATATACGACAATAACACACTTAAATCAATTTTGGCTTGGACACTGGTAACATGAATTTTTGAACTAAATGAGAAAGGCATATGAAAAACAGAATTTTACGCAATAATAACATTTGTCATAAAACTGCCGATTTCTGAAAACCTTTAAAATTATCCTTTCAATTGGCAATATTTTTAAGCATGCTTATGTAAAGCTATATCGTTTTTAGTACATTTCTGTAGGAGTCACATGTTCAGGGAAATGGTTTTCAAATATTTTTTAATTGTACATTTGTTTAAAATATTTATTCTTCAGCATTCCGTAGCATTTTTAATATCAAGATTTTCTGAAACTCCCATTTTTCATAATATACTTTTTATTAATTCTTTAAAAGATTTACATTGTAATGTTTTTTACAAAAGACATCAAATGTTTTGTTGCTTGTAAACATCTCTTTAGCAACCACTTGCCATGGTGAAAAATGCATAAATTTAATTACCTTCATTTACTATAATATTTACCAAGTAACATTTGTAGAATAATAACTTGTTAGTAACATGTTGTTATACAAGTATAGCTACTTTGGGGTGTAAAATAAAACAGTGACTCATGACACACGGCAATGTTTTATCTATGCTGTTCCAGTCTTTTGCAGACCATTCTACGCGGCAGAGTCTCGAATAACGCTCTTAACTCTCTAGGTAATTTGAGATGTTACTTTTTGAGATACTACTCGACTAATCTACCGAAATCGAGGCTCTCTATGTCACTACAATTTAAGGCGACGAGGTACAAATAATAGAATTCGAAACAGCACAGTTTCAGTTACACCTCGAAATTTTAAAAGCGCAGATAGAATTAATTGTTGCGGTTTAGTCGTAACTGTAATACGGTGACATTTACGCATGTGTTGGACAAATTTAACGTGGATTATTATATAAGAGTGTCCTTGTTGATTTCTGACTGTTGTGGTATCGAATAAAAGTTTGTAATTAGCGACTTCGTTGACGACAGTTATTCTGTTTCCAGTGTACAACACGACGATCCGTGAGACATTCGTAACAGTATTTTACTTTTCTGGCCACTTTTAAACTTTGCTACCCTACGTTGGACAATTTTCATATAGCGTGTCTGGAGATAAGCACTTTGATTTTGTAACTTCTTATAAACTTAACTATAACAATGCAATTTTTAACAATATATATGCTCGTGATAACTGGAATTTAAGTTTAGAACTATAATTGTATACGTATACTGGAAGTTGTTCGAGGATCAGGAATATTCAGATAAAATTTATTCATGACAGACTACATACGCCGGTAGACGCTGTACAAAGTTAATATCGTACTGCGCATAATGTGAAGTGGAAAATTACCGTATGCACAATTTACAGTAATCCCAAAGTCCCACAGCTTGTCTCATATAATGTGCATTGCGAATAGACTTTATAAACTAATGTTGCTCAAATAGCTTTAACATTTATAAATATATTTTGCACAATGTTTCGTAACTTCATGGCCGTATAAGTTAAGGATTAATCTAATGCAGTAAGAGTCGCTCAGTCCTGTCTACTGCGACGATCAAACGAGACGGCCGAGGTTCACGATGGAAATTTTTTTCTGCACGCAACGCCTATTATTTTTGATAACTGTATAAATTACTACATTTTGTAGTGTTTTTAAATTTGTGATACTACAGTTTCCAATCATTGAAAACAATCTTTTACTTTGAAGGAAACACTCGATGTTTCGATTTTCTTCCAGTAATTGAATGTTATGTAATGCATTAGCAAATAATATTGTTACGGCAAATACGGAACCTTCTCAAAAAACGAGAGTGCCGTTCTACACGCTTCTCAACTAGCTCAGCGTGTGCCGTCAGTGTCAAGGCCGTCCACTTATGTAGCATTACAGACTATTCGAGAGCACTTGTAACTACGCAAATTATGCTGGTACGCCGCCAATAGAGGGGAAATTATTCTGGAACACCTGCGGGACCCATATGAACAACAGCGCCCGGGTTAGAAGTTAGTTTCACTTCTGCAAGATTGTAAAGTGCGGATCAAGTGGTTGTTTCTGATTAGTGGAAAGTGATTACTGTGTTAAAATTAGTATGAAACGCTAATAGTTGACAATTATTATAATTACGTGTAAACAAATTTAACTTGAGTTATTGTACGAGAGGACCTTATTGATTACAAATTGTTATTTTTGACTAATTACAGCTACTGATAATTAGTGGCTTCACTTTGTCTATATTTTCTATCCACTGTACAATACGACGATTCTTGAGACCGTCGTAATAATATATTTTTCTACATATACATGTTATTTTACAAATCACGCACCTTATATAGATTAGATTTACATTCAATATTAGTATTCAGAATTTATATAAAAAAATCAATTGTCGAAAGACGCAGATTACTACAGTGAAACACACGTAAGGTGCACATATATATTGCAACATAGATTTTAATGACATATGGATTTTATCACAGTAAGGCATATTATGATGGCATATAAAGTCGCTGTTTAAATAAGCAGAGATTGCAGGTTTGAATATTGTAAATTAGTTAATAAGGAGCACTTTGAACAATATTAGCATTAACTATTCTTAGACGAATAAAACAAGTTTAAATGCAGTGAGTTGGTTTGTAAGTACGGTTTGTCGCGTGTGTAATGCTCGTATGTGAAGGTACAAAATTAGTTTATAGGATATTCATAAAAAAACGTAAATTCGAATAAGGTTCGAAATATGGGAATTTTTGAAAAAGGATTTATTATATTTTATGTTATTGGTCAACGACATACGATGTGGGAGGCAAGGAGAAACCACCAAATTAAAGATTATCTCAACAGGGAAAACTGGTCTCTTTAGTCTGGTAAGACAGATAATTTATGGGAGAACACACAGACAGAAAGTTGGTCAGGACGTTAAGCCTGAAGGTGGCAGCCCCACCATACGTCTTACACTGCGATATGGTAGTAACATATCCAGGGTACATATTCACTACTAAATTGCTTCAAAACAAGGAATAGCCGGAAGGATCGGCTGAATTGGTGGGAACATCTTTGCCGAATGAATGACTGCCGCATCCCGAAACAACTCTGGAATTATAAGCCGAGGGGACGGAGAAGTGTGGGACGTCCGAAGAAGCGCTGAAGTGATCAGCTCTAATCTTTGTCTGTTTGAGACCGCAACAAACCATCCTTGGTTTAATCCGTGAAGATAATGATGATGATGATTTACTTTAGAATAATCATAATATACAGTCCTATCTGATGACAGCAGTTAGGCCTATATTAAAAATCAGTAACTAAATGTATGCGTTCGTACATTTACAACTATTTCATACAGGGTTTATGAAAATAAACTGGTTTGTTTGAAAGCCTCCATAGCTTTCTTGGACAAGAACATTTATTATCTGTAAACAAATCATGACTAATATTTACCGAAAAACTAATCAGATTACGGGAATTCAATTGATGGACTTTGGACGAATAAGTTAGTATGTCTTCTGGATCAGTATCGTGTAAACGCTGTCCAGACGTTTGGTATTCAATCGCAACGAACACAAGCTAGAAAATTCCTGTTAAGTGATTGCGGGAAATATTATAATTCCGCAAAAATGCAAGTTATCTAATTAGCATATATAGACACTTCGGGCTGACTGGAAGGATGTTAGCATACACTATTTTAGTAGTAACAGTATCAGTTCGCTGTGAAAGAGTACATAACCTTGTCGAGAGAAATCTCTACACGCTCGAAAGCGACCCTGAAACTGGACAGAGTATATTGACCCGCGTACTCATCTAGATCCAGGATCATCTAGGAACAACCTTGTGTTTTTAAGATCTTCAGTTGATATTAAAGGAAAATAAACTTGTATTATTTATGTACAATTATTAAACAGTATTCAAAAGAAATACTCTATCACATCAGTAAAGGTTTTATAGTAAATAAGGAAAAAAACGTTTAATTTATTTCAATGTACAGAAAGTAAATTTTAGTCTGTGTTACAAAGGTCAACAGAAGCAGATCAGTTATTTTCTTATAAGCTGTATATTTAATTTTTAAAAATAAAAACGTAATTGCTTAATCTACTTAATTCCAATAACATATGTCTCGACTACTGATTCTATGCAACACTTACATTTCCCAATATAGATATAAAACTTACTGGCAAAATACATTTGTCAGTTGCTAATAAAATATATATATATTACCTTTAATATTTATAAATAAATTTACCTCAAGATATACTGTTTTTCCTTATTAGGATCATGTTTCGAGAGCTCCCGTGCTCTAATCTTATAGCTTGAGAGAGACATTGACATCAGTACGCCTGCTGATTTTTTAAAATTTAGTGCTTAGGATTAAGAATTACGTTTGTACAAATCAACCGTTTTATATGGTAAACTTTATGAATCCATATTTTTGGTTTTACTAATATCGTCAAAGACCCGGCCGGATAATAGCCTACTATGCCCGGTTTCAACACGTTTTAGGTTTCTTGCTGAAACCACCTGTTTCTTGTGACTAGATTTTTCCCGACCCTTTCTTCATACTTTATTAGTAGCTTCGTTTGTCTTGTTTCTTTCGAATCTCTTATGCTTTCACTTTTCTCCTGTTCCCCAGTAAGGCACAGCCTGCTGTATAACACAGAATAATTTGTTTTGCAGTTTAAACCTTATTTATTTTGTGACCAATAGTGTCCATCATTTGTGTTCATTTATGCACGTTCATTCTTGTAAATCTTGACACTTTGCTTTTCAAAACATTTATCGTCATTCCGAATTATTTCCGCTACTTACAATAAATTCCAGCGTATATTGTAGCTTTTCAGATTCCGCCAACACTTCTTCGTCATCCGCCTGTTCAGTGGTATTTATTCTTTAGCCCTTTCACTATATTTCCTCTTGTTTTTTCTAAGGCTCTTTCTGTCAATTAGGTTATTCCCAATGAGCGGTAGAATGCTGTCGTTTAAGTATTGAATGAACAAGACGATACCCTGATTACTAAATTTTATAATAGGCCTATCAGATCTCAAAGAAGAAGAGGTAGTAGATCATATATATATATATATATATTGTAACGATATTTAGAAGGTGTATTGTTCGTAATCGGTTTCACTTACGATCGAGATGTAGCCTCACCTCGGGTTCGTCTATTCGTAACCAGAGAATATTTCGTTACATACAATGTTATTGTGGATCAGTTTACTTGTATTTATGTAGCGTGCACTTGAATACACCGTCCGTTGGAAATGTCGACTTGTAAAATGGATAAATGATGTAGCGACAAACTCGCACTGGAGTCGTCTATGTAAATTATAAATGTATTATGTCGAACGGCGAATGATTTCGTAAATTGCCGCTTACTCCCACTACGCTGCTTCTTTTACGTGACGTCACTCACCGATGCCAACTATCGGGTCAGCTACAACCTGTGAATTCTATTTACTAAATGTAACGGCAATAATAATGACTCACAATTATCATCAAACATATATCCTTGTGGAATCCTTTATTCGAAAAAAAACACTGGTTAACTTGTTTTAATAATTTTTAAACAGAATAATCGCAATTGTAGTACAAAATATAAGTCTTCTTTACCAGTTGGCAGCAGTAGCTGTTCAGTATTCCTTCCTTAGATCAAAACAATGCTTTTTGTTAACGTTTTAAATTAAAATATATCAATTATCTCAGGGCGTATATGGTTCGGGGATTTATAATTATACAAAATATTACACTATTAATCAAAATACAAGTTCACAATCATGGGATATTACAACGTTAGAGTGATAGGTACACACAGAAATCGTATAGTGGTTGCCAGTTTTAAAAAGGTTATGTCTATATCAGGCTTTGATATTTATTAAGTGAATTAAAGCTTCTTGTTGTGATTAAAAAGATGTTAATCTTATATGGTGTTATTAGTGGTTGTTTCTAGTGTTCGTGTTACATGGTGTCTGCAATTCAGTTGATTATTGCTTAAAATACGTGTATACAAGTGTATGTGTTGAAGTACGATATAATGAGATGTCAGATCACCAGATCCTCTCCTTGTACTCTTCTTAGTTGTAAATAGGTCCCACGTACACGTCAGGTCTTCTTCTCGTCCCTCGTCCACGTCAAATCTTCTTTCTGGTTATTATTCCTTCTCATCCATCTAATGGGTAGTCTTCTGTTGTTGTAAAATGTTTGTATAGTGTACTTCTAACAGTATTTGTCTATTTGTATTGTTTTTTCACACTTTATAACATATAATGTAAGACGATTTAAAAACGCGTCTATCTGCTAAGATCGTTGTCAAAGAAGTCTCATTTTATTTATCCGAAATTTCTGGTTGCTATGGGTAAACTTGGAACCTGGTTGGTCAATTCGAATAGACATTGTCATATACTTTTATTATTTCAGAATCTAAATTTGTTCAAAATCTTTAAACTAACGTAACTTTTCTATACTGAATGGGAGTTTAAAACCATTATCAGCATTATTTTGATCTTCACATGTGTTATATTTAGACACCAAACATGCCTATTTTTGCTTAAGAACTATGGATGTTACAATTTTGTTATTTGGAATTTTCTTAAATAACTTGATATGTGTTATTTTGGTTCTATATTCCGTGTATACATTATTACCTATAAATACATCTACCTTTCCACATTTGCTTTACAAAATTTCTAATATAATTGTTCAAAATTTACTAAATTTGGTTTCACCTGGCCTATGTAATAGTATTATTTTCATCATCATGTTATAACATCTCTAACAATTAAATTAACTTCTAACATTCATCAAAATGGTTTAACATATAACGTCATTTTCACAACACAAAATATATATTATTCTAATATTTAAATTCATGTCCACATGGCTATGATTATACCAATTCCTTGCACAATAGTTGTTTTCTACTCAAACTGTATAGGTGTTTAACATTTAACAAAACATCTTTGTATTGTCCATTCTGCTTGGTCAATTAATCAATTTACCATGGTTTAATATCAGCTCTATTGTTATATTTGTTAACACAACATAAACAAAAAATGGAATTAATATCATAAAATTGGCATTCCTTTAAACTAACTGTCTCCCCTGGTACATACAAAAAACACAACACAAATACTATTATATAAAACACTGTGCTATTACATAAAACATGCACATTTAACAAAACAAATCCTATACTAATTATTTAGTCCTTTGTCAGCTAATTTATGACTTATTCTGACACTGTCCATGTCATATTGACTATTCATATGGGTTTAAACATCCGTATACTTACTGATGTTTTGTGTTACAAAAATTACAATAAAGTGAACACTGTTGCTCTACCTCACACACAGTTCTAATAATCTTGTTACATTTATTGTTTATCTCTGTTTTACTCTTGTTATGAATGTAATTGTGACCATGTTATAATTTGTTGGTTACAGGACAACTCTATGAACTCTATATGCGACACTTTTTGTATGGTTCTTGTATCTATAAATCATGTGTATCTATATTTTTGTTACATTGATTAACTTAATTATTTAACAATATTTCTCTTACATAATATTATATGTTTGGGTCTATTATCCCTCACTTTGTATTTTGATTGTTTGGATTTAATGATACATCAACTGAAACCATTTGTTTCTTTATAGTCCTGGTTCATAAACTGTTTGTCTTTACAATTCTTTGTTTGGTCAATACTAAAATTCATGTCATAGTTGGGGTTTTAAGATGTCTGCATCACTTAGCCTAAATCATTAATTTGGGTACGGTCAGTTGTCTTACTAGTCAGTCTGAAATTGTTAGTCGTTCTTCTTCACTATCATCCTTGAAGATATTGTTCTTCTTGTCAGCTTCTTAATCAAAGTCTTCATTAAGTCAGGTACGGTATTATGTTGTTCCAAATGTCATGTTACAATATATATGTATATATAAACAGATAGATGATGTGGACAATGAAAATTGAAACAGACAATTAAGCACAAAAATGACCAGACTGGAATATTGTAGTTGGATAGAGAAGAAAGAAAAATATGGTCAGTATAGATTTGGAAAACTAAATGAGACGGAAATCTGGTATTTTTCTGAAAGCATTTTCAACAGAGAATTGCAAAAATTTGCTTTAATAATAATCTGCAAAAGCTATATATTTAAAGAAATCTCCCAGTTATATTGTCAGATATCAAGTATATTTTATTTCATGACAACCAAACATTCCCGATTTTACAAGAGAAAAACCTGCGATAAGTCTCAAAAGCAGTTGAACAAAATTGTTGGTACAAAATATTTACCGTATAGATTCCCTTGTTGTCAGGTTTTCAACAAGGACCTACAACCTCCATTTTGCTTCGAACAACGACGGTAGACTTTTGGGGTCAAGATATTGCAAGGGAAAGCATTACAAGAATATGATCTAGTTTAAGACTTTACTAAAAAGATTATGTTATTAGCCAACTAATCTAATAATTGAGAGCGGTATAGATACACAAAAGGCTACAGACAACAGTGCCTAAAGAGACTGTAGTTTTACTAAGAAAGAGTGAAATCCTAAATAATTAGAGGAAAATTATTTGACCATGTATAAGTATTGGGGTGGTTTCTTTGTTGTAAATTGGGCACAACGCTTCGGGCTGAGTAAAATGAGCCCCGTATTAAAACAGCAAAACAGTTCTTAATAACTAATTTATTGATTCACACTTTGAATACCGTTGAATATATTTTGCTGTAACTTGAATTAAATTAAGCGTAAGACGAAGTGTTCGTGTTTATGTATATGGGTTTGCTGAATATTGTAACGAGATCTAATATCTGGTATATTAATTAATTAATGTCCTCCGTTGGTTTACTTTAATTTGTAACGAAATTAAATTCTTTATTATCGTTATAAAAATCATAGAGTTAAACTCACCCGTTCTAACGTTATAATTTGAATTCTCTGCCAAACAGGTATTACCAACCCTTCTTGGTCATCCAAAATTTTTAATGTTTATTAGGTGAGAAATGAAACCCAAATTATAGTAAAGATTACAAAAAAATCAAACATACAGTGAGAAGTTCAATAATGTTTTTATTATCAATTCTTATGTTCCTTAATACATTACAAATCTTTCCAAATTATATAACGAAATCTGTGCCAGCATGTTTAATTATTCACGGTTGGCTATTCTGTTCCAACATGGGATTCTCTTGTTTACTTTTTACAAATATCTCAGGTCGTGAAATTCTTGAGGATACAGAAAATGTCATTAAATGTACTAATAAAATGTACAAAATTTTACAATCAATACACAAATATTATACAAGTTGTGAAATAATTACAATTATAGTTATAACCTATATTTAATGAAGTTTGTAGGTTAACTGATTTTAACTAATATTTAATCTTAAAGTTTCTTCACATAAGTAATTACTATAACAGTGAGATTACTTTTCAGTTCAAAGTGTTCATTAAATAAAAGGAAGTTCAAGTGTTGATCAGTGGGTGTTAACTAGTACTAACAGTGTAGTTTCACTTATTATCTTTTCGTGTTAGTGTTACAGTTGTATTGAAGGTATACTTAGCAATTCTCTTTATTTTCAGTCCGGACAGGATTCCTTTAGGTACTCCTCGTTTTCTTTTGGTCAATTAGATACTCCTATCTTCTTTTGGTATTTAATTATTTTTGTGATTATTATTCATAGCTCATCGTTTTGGTTCAATATTCCATCAAACATTTATATATTAGATATTTTTTCTTCTCTCCAATGGTCTGTAGTTTCACTTTCTTCTGTACACCTCAGAAATTAATAATGGATAATTAAATTTATTATTGTGGTATTTAATCAATGCGGTTATTATTTATTGTTCATCATTGTGGTCCAGTATTCCATCAATCATTTATATATTAGATATTTTTTCTTCTCTCCAATGGTCTGCAGTTTTTTAATCTGTACTCATCAAAAGTTAATAATGGAATCATAATTTTATTTACTAGAGATCTTGGTTGCTAAAGTTCAAACACTCATTCTCATTGGTTGACAATTTGGGAATATTGTTAAACATGGCTATGGTTCTTCTATATAAAATTACTAAAAATCTTTTAAATTAACATAATTTCCTTATACTAACTGTAATACTAAATATAATAACATCATTGTATTGCTTTTCCCTTACACATTAATTTGATATCCAACATGACTACTTTTCTTCAAATAATAAAATTCCATACATTTAACATTTGGTTTTCTTTTGTAAATTAACTCTAAACTAATTATTTTATATCTACTTTTGTTTTCCATACTCTTACTGTTAAATCTAACAGGATTACATGCATTATTTCATTAATTGTTATTGTTTTTGTACTAAATTTTACAATTTTCTTGTTCCCAAATATAGGCCTAATGCCTAGGATAAATAATTCTCTTTATCTTCGTTCATTACAACTGATTAAGATAATATTGTTAATTTGAAGTGTTTTAAACATAATTACCATAATACAATTTACTAAACTATAACATTTGATTAGCTATAATCATTATACAATATAACATAATTCTGTTTTAAAAAACATTTTAGGCCAATGCCAGTATCCAATATTGAACATATCATTTCCCTGGTCCTGTTACTCATTAATTGTAATATTACATCTGATTAATTATAATCATAACAAAACATAATATAAATTGAACATTAGGTGAGTATTAGTATTCCATATTGAATATACTTACAGTATACAGTATATAATTCCCTTTACCTATGCTTAGTATAACAGATTATGTGTTTGCCAGTAATCTGAATAGTTTTAAATATAAATCCATTAACACAAATAACTAAAATATAACACTGGATTATTTACTATCATTATAACACAACATAATTCTTTCTTTAAATATTTAAAGAAGTATCATTATTTTATATTTAATAAACTTTTTTTTTATATACTGATGATATACATTTTATTTTTTATAAAACTATTCAATTACTCCTAACTATAATTAGTTCTTCTAATATATAGTTTGTTTATTATTGTTTATTAGCTATTATAATACTCACAGGTTAACTTTTTTCTACTTTCAATCATTAATGCTCACATCACTTTTCTTTCTCGATTATCACTAGTTTATTTCACTTTGTAACATTGTATCTTTATTTTATCAACACTATTCCGTTATTATTATTATTATTATTATATTTGTTCTTATCTTTGATTTTCACATTAAATTATCTAATGTTTACTTAATATTTTTTATTTTGCAACTCAACTTTGTACTTTAATTATGGGTAATATTTGTTATAATTCTTTTTGAGGGCATTTGGACTCATGATGTTAACTATATTCCTTTATCACTTTTCCAATCTATTGGGTATTGTCATAGTCATTGTCTTTGTCTGTGTCAGATTTAGTTTATTGGTCTTGTTCTATCAATTCTGTTTATTAGCTTTTCAGTGTACAGCTTGTCTTCATTCATTTAAACTTGCAAATCTTGTGCTACCTTATGTCATGTTATAGTATATGGAAGTAGTGGTGTAGTATAAGTGTGTTCAATAAAAGCACAGTCGACACTATGAGTAAAGCAAACAGATTATCGCTAACTGGTTACCTGCTTTGCATACTACAGCGTGTGTGTCTAGACAGAATGGGAAACGGTATCGAATTCTCGATCTTAAAAGCTGTACATATTTATGATGAATAGTGTGACTATATAGCTCTCTTGCAATATTCACCTAGTTCCTTTTTTCAAAGCGCATTTTCTTTCCTAAGAACAAAGTTCAGAAGTAAGACGGACGGAGACCAACACCATCATCATCATTACCTTCACGGATTAAACCAAGGATGGTTGGTCCTGTCTGAAACAGGTAAAGTCTAGAGCGGTTCCCTCCAGCGCGTCCTCGGACGTCCCACACTCCTCCGTCCCCTGGGCGTATAGTTGCATATTTGTTTGGAGATCCGACAGTCATACGTTCAGCAATGGCATTCCCACCAATTCAGCCGATACTGGAGAATCGTGTCGGGTAACTCATAATATTCCGTTCCTGCCATATATCTGTGTTTCTTCTATGATCATGAGGAGTATACTCTGCCACGTTCGTGACAAATCTTATTTCAGCCGCTTTGATACGACTGGCCTGGCCTTCTGTTAAGGTCCAATTCTCAGATCCATAAAGACTTGTGGGAAGGGCAGAATTTTAAGCGCTTTCTTTACTTGCTGACTTAAGAGTTTGCCTAATGGTCCCGCAGGTAAGGTTGAACTTATACAACATATTCACAACGTCGTTGCTTGTATTATAAGGCACACTGAGTTCCAAACGGATTACTTGTACCAGGATAGTACCATCTATAACTATTTTTCCCCGTACGATATCAGTTTAAGTACGGTCGGAGGTGCATACTAAACCATCAATAACGTTTTTGCAGTTATTATGATAATTGATAAGTATTGTGAGTACTGTAATATTACATCGATACGGTATAATTAACTTGTACAAATAGCCTAAATGACGTTTTTTTTACCTATTGTGTATAGGTGTGTTTTGTAAAGAAGGAAACACTTTATCCTGTGTGTAATAAAAGAGACCATTTCATTATTGATCAAAAACTTGATTGTTTTTGTCAAAAGATTAAATGAATAAGACATGACTAATTTTAAGGATATGAATTTACAATATTACTAAGACGTTAAGGACATATTCCTGTTGTGTGTTGTGTTTATAAAACAAGCGTGCCAGTTGGATAGTAAAAGTGTATGTGCGAGTATCGATAAAAATACTTGTTTCAGAATAACATAACACTCTGCCCATTCATAGACACGCACTAAGTTATTTTTAGTGTGTAAAATGCTGAAGAGAAGTTTAGACGCCTCATTTAAACTTTAACAAAATTAAATATTGTAAATACTAACTATGAAAATAAATAAACATTCAATTCGTAATTCAAGCTCCATGGTACCTAACGGCATAGGTTTCGGGAACTAGACATTTGTAGTACATGGTCTACATGTTGAAAGATATTTCAAAAATTTTGAAATTGAAAGTTTTGTTAAAATCATTAAAGTCTTATCTCATCTGATCACAGTGTTATTTTTTGCACTGAGACGTGATGTCATCAGACTGTAGAGCGTCAATGATGGTTGACCCAAAATTATGTACAGTTTTCGGCTTGGACGTTGAATCAAGTAGACCGCGTTATTAATAACCTCATAAAGTTTGTCAGGCTCATGTAAAACGATTACAGTATTAGCTGTAACACAACTGTACCAGGAGATCTGAAACTGTTGGTGGTCTAATAACCTAAGAGGTATCTTTTAGCCATGAAGGCCATCCTGGTAATATTTCGGCACCGACAGGAACTCAGGAGAACGGGATACGATGCATTCTGGATCGTCATGCTAGTACCCGGTATTCGTTGCTTCTTGAATCCAAGTCTTCAACACCGGAGAAAGGAAAACACTTTTTTTTTCATTAATGTCGTTTTAAAAAATTGAAAATATTTTACAAAATTTTACGGAAAATTTACTAATTATAAACACTGAAATTCATCTTATTAAACGTCTCTAATTAGAGCATGCTTCATAACACTTCTTTTAAATACAATAAACTTAATACGTTTTGTTTATAAAATGTGTTCAGTACCATTTTTGAGGAAGTATTTTAAAGAAGTATGTAATTATCTACCAACTTAATTATAGTAAAGAAATAAATTATACATTTAAGGAGCTATGTTTTTAATGCTATTTAAAGCCATTCGAAACACGATTCCATATCTTAATTTCTTTTTCAGCAAGAGTGAAAACCTAGTTTTAGCTCCACTGAAGATGGCCGCCGTGAGTGCTATAGAAACATTTGCCGTTTTAAAAAATATCAATACTAGACCACGGCTTAATAGCCCGGTAAACATATTTGATCATACATATAGCCCATGTAACATACATGATAAACATATCAATAAACATGATAAACATATATCAATATGGTAAACATATTTGATCAAACCTAGCACACATATATTTGATTAAATATATAGCCCATGTCAACTCCGGCCGTAGGATTTTTACGTACACTTTTAAAGATAGATTGTTACGTAATTTCATTCGTCATATTATTCAGTCAAAGAAAGATTAGCAAAGTCATCATCATCATAATCATCATCATCATCATCATCATCATCATCATCATCATCATCATCATCATCATCATCATCATCATCATCACCACCACCATCATCATCATCATCATCATCACCACCATCATCATCATCATCAAGTTTTAAACCAAGAATGGTTTGTTCCGGTCTCAAATAGGCAAATGTTACAGCTGGTCACTCCAGCGCTTCCTCAGACGTCCCACACCTCTCCATCCCCTCGGTTTATAGTTCCATAGTTGTTTGGGGATGCGGCAGTCATCCATTCGGCAAAGATGTTCCCACCAATGTAGCCGATACTGGGCGATCCTGTCGAGTATACTCATATTATTCAGTACCTGCCGTATGTCTGTGTTTCTTCTGAGTATACACTGCCACGTGCCTGAGAAACCTCATGTCAACCGCTTAGATGCGACTGGCCTGGCCTTTCGTTAAAGTCCAATTCTCAGACCCATAAAGAAGTGTGGGAAGAGCCATCACCTTATAGAAGTTTAGGCGAGTTCCTTTACTTGCTGGCTTAAGGGTTCACCTGATGGTCCCGCACATAAGGTTGCACTTATGGAACTTATTGACCACGGAATAACAAAGTGATTACTTAAATCTAAATTTAAATTGTATAGGCCACTTGGAATGATTTCTGAATCCGATAGAAGAAAAAATCTGAATAATTTGTGCATAGAGGATAATGCATTTTAAGTACTAGGTTTCCAAATACCTTGGTAACATAATAGATAATGAAGAGTCCATTCACAGCAATGCATGACAGGATTCAAATAAGAAACAGAGCATACTATGCCAATAGCAGACTATCGAGAAGCAAATTCATTAATCGCAACGCAAAATTAAAAATATATAAGATACTTATCAGAGAGGTTGTTAATTATGGTGGTGAGACGTATACACTGACAAAAAAAAACAAGTAACACTAAGAAGGTTTGAAAGGACCGTAAGACGTGTTTATGACCCGGTCAAAGAAGATGACAAATAGAGAATAAGAAATAACCAGAAGATACATGAGGTACTGAATCACGTAGACATTGTAAGATTCAAAAAAGCTCAACGAATGGCTGGGTCACCTAGAGCGGATGGATGATCAGCGTAGGCCAAAGAAAATCTTGGGGGGGGGGAAGTCTATAAAAGCATAAAGAGGGGCCAGACCTGGGATAATATGGTTAGATGATGTGCTAGAAGATCTCAGAAGAATGGATGTGAGATGTAACACTGAGACGGCACTGGATAGCAGACTTTGAAGAAGACTGGTGTTAGAAGCCAGGGCTTACGTTTGACTATAGTGTTAAAGAAGGAGAAGGTCACATGGAAGGCTCCAGGAGGAATGGCAGGAGGAGTTCCTGAAGGTAAAGAAAATCTTGTAAAATCTAGCAATTAGATATACCTGGAAGAAGAGACGGATTGAAAACCTGGGAAGGGATGTAATGGCCTAAAGTGGTCTGTAGCGTCATAAAAAGAAGACAGTGCAATACAATCATATTAGAGAAGAGGTCCACACAATGACAAAGGAATAAGGAAAGAGAAAGGTAATATCCATCGTCTTAGCACTCCATGCAAATGAGGCCAAGAGTAAAGCATTGCAAATAAAAATGTATAATATAAGAATGCTGAACCCTGGTACAAAATGTGAAGATTTTAGAGGTGCTGGGTTGCTGTGTAACAAGGTCAACGTTACTAATCTGATATAATCGTGAACTCGATATGCTGTTTATTCGGTCTAGACACTCAACGGTGTCTCTAACACGTAAACCAGGAATCCAATTAGCGTTAATCTGTTTACTTTAGTCACAATGTAAACTGTGCATATTCTCACGGTTCTGCTGAATTCAAATAACACGGAACCGATATCGCCACAATTACCACATCTTAAGTATACATTTTGGAGATTACTTCATTTAATTAGAATACTATGTCTCACTTGAATACCAAAATTATGTTAAGCACGGAATTTGCAACACGAGGTAAAAATATTGTTTCATGACTATAACAACATTAAAAAGCTTAACCAACAATATACGTTTTTACAAGACAACAACAATCATTTTGTAATAGATATTATACTTTTGACCGTGTATGTAACTGTCTTCCTTTCGGGTCCAACTGAATTAAATAAACAGTGTCAAAAATAGAAGGATAACTTAAATTCAATTTGGAAATGATGTTATTGTGGTCATAAATTATGAATGACATCAAGCCTAATAAGTGAAGTATAAGTTCTTGGATTTCGTTGTCCATGACGTGTCCGATTCTTAACTAAATATAATTATTTCACTACGACTCCGAACACAAAACTTTTTATGGGTAAAAAAGGTAAAAGATTCACCTTACAACCTGAACCGGTTTTCACTTTTAAAAAGCTTCTTCAGAGGTTCCCGCTGGTAGTTCTCTCCGTCTTGTTGTTGGCGACGAAATCGATTTTCGAAAGACCGATGTTGTGTGTGTGCTTGAGGTGTGATATGTTCGAATAATGCGTGCGATTTGAATTGCGTCTGTTCGTTTAGGATGTCGTTTTTATTTGTTTTTGTGTAAATAATTTACCTTAATTGAAACCGTCCAGTGACTTCAAGGATGATATATTCGTTACGCGTTTCAAGTCATATGACCCTTGTTACAACACAAATAAGCCACCCCAGTACCAGGGATAAAAACTATATTTATAAATGTAAAAATACTTCATATCAAATAAAATGTTTAAAAATTAATAAAATATAAAAACTATGACACGACGAACGACGATATTACCCAACCCAAGTGATTGACCCAACAACAACTAACAAAAGAAGAAGGGAACCACGAAATATACACAGAGACAAAAGTGATTGACCCAACAACAACAAACAAAAGAAGAAGGGAACCACGAAAAATACACAAGAGAAAAAGGTGATTGACCAAACAAGTAATAACTAACAAAAGAAGGTAAGAAACCAGAAATAAGGACAAATAAAGGAAGTGAATGAATTCCTACAACTAAATAGAAATTAAACTAGATGAGAAGAGGAGAACCGAAACAAATGAAGACAATTGAAAATGAAGAAGAAGAAGAAGAAGAAGAAGAAGAAGAAGAAGAAGAAGAAGAAGAAGAAGAAGAAGAAGAAGAAGAAGAAGAAGAAGAAGAAGAAGAAGAAGAAGAAGAAGAAGAAGAAGAAGGAAGAGGAAACAAAGTGAAACCAAGAAATAACAAACACCACATATGAAAGGGAGAAATGGTATACTCAAAGATAGAGTACTGTAAATAAACCCCAAATAATTATCCACTAATGAAAACAAATATTATTGTTGTAAATGAGACAATTTATATACCTGTTTTAAACAAAAAACAGTTAAAAAGTAACTTAGTAAAAAAAAGTACACTAATCCAAATATTAAAGTTAGATGTTGTGAAATATTTAACAAAATGTCTTTAAAAATAAGTATAATTTTATAATGAAAGAAATAAGTGTAGGGATTACCCACTAAGTAACACTTATTATAAACAGTGAAAAAAAGTGCAATAGTGAATGTGTAAATACCCCAAAATAGTGAGTGTATCAGTGATAAACAGCAATTAATAAAAAGGTGAAAGTGATATGTGGAAAAAGATATTATAAATAATAATAAAAGGTATTAATAGATAAGAAAACACTTAATAAATCATTGATAAACCAATAAATGATTTAAGTGAGCTTATGAAAAGTATATAATTAAGGATAGTTAGAAATAGTATTAAAAATAGAGATAAGTAAAGGATGTAATATTATTCAGGTAGAAAGCCCATGTAAAAACAGTTTGTGTTAACTTGGAATAGAGGAAAGAAGTAGTAATGAAATAAGAATTTAAGTATACAATTAAAAAACACATCATGTTAGAAGGGAAAATAAATTTAAAAGTTTGAAAGACGTGATGATGTTTCTCACTCAAAGTAATAGCAAAAAATTAAATGAATGTTAAACCAACAGTAACTAATAACTTATAAAGAATTGTTCGTTTCAATGTTATGAATAGGATATGGCTGAAGGAGACTTGCAGTCCATAAGCCTAATTATTATATTTTAAAAATGGATAGTGAAAACTATATTGACATGAAATCAGAACACAAACAGAATCAAAACGCAACACAAACAATTGTAATAAACAAGTGAAGCCCATCAGGCTGAATTAAAATGTAATTTAAAAGAAATAAGTAAAATACCATCATGGCTACTTTTGGGTATGAAAATGTCTAACTGTCAGACACATACAAAGGTCAATTGTAACAAATTCACAAAGAAATTTACAAATCTAAGGCAAGTAAATAGCCAGTAATTATGTATAAATCATTTTAAAAGAGAAATGTTATTATAAAAGTTTAATTTAAAAGAGATATGTAAATTATCAAATGGCAAAATAATTAGACTAAAGTTAATGTATAATAGAATATGACCTTATGAGGTATCATTTTAAACTTTGAAAGGAAATAAAAACAATAGTGATAATATTTAATACCCCAAAGGGATGTCAGAAGAATAAAACCATTAAGAAAATACATAATAAATTTGAATAAAATTTCAAATATAATAACAATGCTTTTAATCGAGGCCTTAACCAATCAAAGGGTTTCTGTTACCATAGAAACGGGCCGTTGAATACTAATTTTCCGTTAAATTTATTAGACTCGAAAAAATGACGCGTGGGTAAGCGGTACGCAAGATTGAGATGACCAAAATTTTACTTTAAAAAGTTCAAAAGACGTTCATAAATCGACTACAAGAACCAATGATGAGTAGATGCAGAGCTTCTAAGATTCACAGATGTCCTGGAACCAAATTAAAGAAAGAAAATAGCAGAAAGTCCCAAGACGAGATAGAAGAAGATGCCCGAAGCCTAAATCAGCCCCAAAATCGATGAATTTCTACTACCCCAGACGACAACAAATCACCACCGTCTGAACTGATAAGTATCAACTAAATTCAATTATCCCAGAAACCAAATTACTTTAAATACTTCTCAAATCAATCAAAATTTCTCACTATTAAACAATGTTAATTTTCTTTCAAAGGTTCGAATAATAATCAACTTACGTAAAACAATTGTTAATTAAGATATAACCTCGCATTAGTGTGCGAATTTTTTTAACAACTAATACGACACTACCGAACAATTTGTAAAAACACTTTATACTATTTAAGTACGTATAAGGTATGGTAGTGTACTTTTTTAATGTAACCAACTTTTATGTTTTATTTTATAATCCAAAGAACCCCAGATTTTGGAACAAACTAATATATTGTGTGTAAACAGACGCCATGTCGGCAGTAATGTAACTCATTTCAAAATCAATTTCGCCAACCTACGGATATATGTGTTTCATGTTCTAAGCCGGAGCAATTTGTTAAGAAATCATTTATAATCCTTTTGTCATATTAATTAATGACCAAATTTGCATTAAGATTACAGTACAGAGTATTACCATCGTTTTATTTCGTAGGACGTTGTATAATATATGTGTGTTAGCAATTTTTACTAAGTAACCAACTAGCGCTCTTCACGAGTGGACAATAAGACAAGCAGTACAGCGGCGGGAATCATTCGAACGCTCCAGCCGTCAGTGCTGACAACACTTCTTTAACTTGTAATTTAACAAATTTAATTGTTTTAATATAAACAATTTGGCGCCACCCGGGATTCGCAACCCCTATGAATAAACAGGTAGGTTGTTCTGATAATTTAGACCACGCTACAGACTTCAGTAGTGACAACCATTAATGTAACGACCGGTGTGAGGCGAACACACCACATTAACACTAATACACATAAAAAACAAGTGTAAACCCATTTTACAGATACGACCGAGTCTTTCAGAGTTTCTCGTTACAGATTGGCGACCAACAACGTGAGGCTAGAAAGGACAACTAGCGGCGGTTATGAATAGACATAGTATGGTTAGAAGGCTCAAAAGTAAGGAAGCATCAAACCAAGAAGAAATGGAAGAAGTTGAGGAAATAGAAGTTGAGGAAATGATTGGAGGATTGTTTGAATAGCATCCACAGGAGGACCAACTGGAAAACCCAAATCTACCTCAACCAGAACCGGAAGTGGAAGTAATGGTAGGGGACCAACCTAGCAAACCCACTCAGAAAGAAGACCTGAGCACGCAGCAAATGTTCAGGATGATGATGGAACAAATGAACAGGGACAAAGAAGAAGCAAAAGAACAAAGAAAGGAAGACAGGGAATTCTATAATGAAAAAATGGACAAAAACAAGGAAGAATTGAATAAAAAATTGGAATCATTACAAATGGGAATAAATGAAAAACTAGACCAAAAGAGTGAAGAATTGAAGAAGCAAATGAAGGAGAGCATAGAATTTCTGAATAACAAAATGGAGAGCAACCATGAAACCCTGAAGAGACGTCAGGAGACACTGGAAAAGAAGAGCGAAGAGCTGAAGAAACAGATCAAGGGGTCTGGAAATAGTAAATAAAAAGATTGAAAATTGTAACGAAACACTCCAACGGAAAATGAAGGAAGATGGTGAGAAGAACAGAGAAGAATTAAGATTCATGCTAGTAGAGTTTCGTGAAGAAGTCAAACGGACAAAAACAGGGATGAACAAGAGATGGGAAGAAACAAGTTACCCAGTAGATCGACTTAATGAAACAGTAGTTAGTGATGTCAAACCATGGAACGAAACACTAGACAGCACTTCTGAAAGTATCAAAGAAACGTTGAATGAGAACAGGGAACCGGGGAATCAGAAAATAACACAGAAGGAGATGGAAATTGTAGAAGAAACAAGTGTATTGTTTTCTGAACATACAGATAACAATGACACCAAGAAAATGAAGCACATAAAAACCAACAGTAGAAGAGTAAAGAAGAATCGAATCATCAAGAAGGTTAAGAAAACAGAGGAGATGGGAAAGATATTTAAAAAGAAACTAATCAAAACAAGAGAAGAAGTGGAGATGATGAAGAACGGACTCATTGATGTGATTAATTTGCCACTTACCTACCAAAGAAAATTAATGAAGTGTAAAGATTGTAGGAGGACTCTGAAGGAAATTATAAAAACAATTCACAACCAACCAGTGGATGAAAAATTCAGCAAATCTATGCGTAAATGGAAATTACCAGAAATAGAAATGGCTGACAACAAAACAGAGTATAACAAATCAAGAAGGTTAATAAAACACTGGAACACACCAGAAATGGAAATTCCGAATAAAAAAAGCAAAAATTACATTAATGAGAGAGGCACAGTTAACTTCTCTGATTAATCGGCAAAGTAATCAAATGTTTGAGGTAGACATAAATACTACGGAACATATGGTATTGGAGGAATTATGGTACAAGACGGAGGAGACCTATTTCACCAGTAAGGAAATAGTTATACACACCCAGATTATCCGAACCACAAGTGCAGAAGAACTGATGGACCATGGGTAAACTAAGCGAAGATACCACGCACCAAGAAAAGGACTGATCTTCGAATTACTGACCAAGCAACCCAATGTAATAGAAAGAAGTATTAAAGTTAAATTAGACCAATAAAAATCACCAAGACAAGAAATGACAACGACCAAGACGAATTAAATAAGAAAAAATAAACCATAATAAATAAAATTTAAAAACATCATCCAGAATAAATGTTCAACCATCAGACATTTGAAGGAGTAGAGGAGAAAGCCAACAAAGAGTGAAATATACAAGAGAAGGTAATAACAAGGAAAGAAAAGGAGAAGATCAACTTACAAAAAGTATAAATAACAAGGTCCGGTATAGAGTAATATGAATAATAATATGTATGACCATATGTCATCACGAAAGATAATGGTAATAATACTTACCAAGTAAGCAATGTAAACACAAGGAAAATAAAGGGAGTTTACAACCAAGCTTCAATAAAAAAGTTTTATGAAGAAGAAAAATAAATAAATAGAAATGAAATAAATAAATTTCAAAATTCCAAAAGTTTTTAAGAGCAGCTTACTACATTATTTAGATAATATATGCGGAATGGAAAAAATAATATAAATGAATAAAAATATAAAGACAAAGGAATAAGTTACACAAATTCCTATCAATTTAAATCAACTTACAACCTATTAAATGGTTGATATATGAAGTATAAAATAAAAAAGTGAGATAATAAGGAATAAGTTACACAAATTCCTATATATAAAAAAGTAAGAGTCACAAACTTACGATAATCATTAAACAATATACCAAAAAAGGAATAAGCTACAAACATTCCTATGAAGTAAGAGAACTAACTTACAAAAAATTATCAAAAGTGATATTTAATACAAAATAAAATAAACAAAAATAAAATCAAGCTAAAATTGCTACGATAAATACCTGAAATTATAATGAATCAAATTTATTCAAAGAAAAAAAAATCTGAACTGGTACATGGAAAAAGAGAAGTTATGTATAAAACAAATATACAAGCTATGGCTAAAGCAGAATATTGCTAAATAACCAAGAAAAGAATAAAAATGTCTAAGATAATTAAAATGATCACAAGAAGAATAGAAAAACAAAATAATGAAAAGTTAGATATGATGAAATTAACATATGAATAAATAAAAAACAATCAACTGTATGAGCCAAAGATAGTATATAGCAAAGGTACAGCGGAAGGAAGAATGAGTAAAAGTCCAAAGTGATCTAAAAACAAACCACAAGGTGGGCAATCCCAAAGTATATTATTAATATTATTATTATTATTATCATCATTATTATTATTATTATTATTATTATTATTAATTTAAGTCACAAGTTGACAAAAAAGGTATTTAAGATTGACTGTTGAAAAGTCCAGCAATCAAAATAAACTGAGCAGAGATGATGTTCCTCTGGTCTCAGAAAAAATGAGTAGTAATGGGAGAAACCAGCTACTAAAAGGTTAGGGAAAAAATGTGTATAAGGGAGAACACACTAAAGGAAATAAATAAAAACAGATCCAAATAAAATGGAATGAATTAAGTAAGAAGAGATATAAATAATGGAGAAACAAACAAGGAAGAAAAGGAAAAAGATTATATATAACTGATAATTTCATAGAAAACTATGCTAGTGTTTTATTAAAATGATCAATTTTGAAGGAGAGGCATTATGTTACAACACTAATAAGCCACCCCAGTACCAGTGATAAAAACTATATTTATAAATGTAAAAATACTTCATATCAAATAAAATGTTTAAAAATAAATAAAATATATAAACTATGACACGACGAACGACGACATTACCCAACCCAAGTGATTGACCCAACAACAACTAACAAAAGAAGAAGGGAACCACGAAATATACACAGAGACAAAAGTGATTGACCCAACAACAACAAACAAAAGAAGAAGGGAACCACGAAAAATACACAAGAGAAAAAGGTGATTGACCAAACAAGTAATAACTAACAAAAGAAGGTAAGAAACCAGAAATAAGGACAAATAAAGGAAGTGAATGAATTCCTACAACTAAATAGAAATTAAACTAGATGAGAAGAGGAGAACCGAAACAAATGAAGACAATTGAAAATGAAGAAGAAGAAGAAGAAGAAGAAGAAGAAGAAGAAGAAGAAGAAGAAGAAGAAGAAGGAAGAGGAAACAAAGTGAAACCAAGAAATAACAAACACCACATATGAAAGGGAGAAATGGTATACTCAAAGATAGAATACTGTAAATAAACCCCAAATAACTATCCACTAATGAAATCAAATATTATTGTTGTAAATGAGATAATTTATATACCCTTTTTAAACAAAAAACAGTTAAAAAGTAACTTAGTAAAGAAAAGTACACTAATCCAAATATTAAAGTTAGATGTTGTGAAATATTTAACAAAATGTCTTTAAAAATAAGTATAATTTTATAATGAAAGAAATAGTGAGAAATAAAAGAGAAATAAGTATAGGGATTACCCACTAAATAACACTTAATATAAACAGTGAAAAAAAGTGCAATAGTGTATGTGTAAATACCCCAAAATAGTGAGTGTATCAGTGATAAGCAGCAATTAATAAAAAGGTGAAAGTGATATGTGGAAAAAGATATTATAAATAATAAAAAAACGGATTAATAGATAAGAAAACACTTAATAAATCATTGATAAAACAATAAATGATTTAAGTGAGCTTATGAAAAGTATATAATTAAGGATAGTTAGAAATAGTATTTAAAATAGAGATAAGTAAAGGATGTAATATTATTCAGGGAGAAAGCCCATGTAAAAACAGTTTGTGTTAACATGGAATAGAGGAAAGAAGTAGTAATGAAATAAGAATTTAAGTATACAATTAAAAAACACATCATGTTAGAAGGGAAAATAATTTTAATAAGTTTGAAAGACGTGATGATGTGTCTCACTCAAAGTAATAGCAAAAGAATGAAATGAATGTTAAACCAACAGTAACTAATAACTTATAAAGAATTGTTCGTTTTAATGTTATGAATAGGATATGGCTGAAGGAGACTTGCAGTCCATAAGCCTAATTGTTATATTTTAAAAATGGATAGTGAAAACTATATTGACATGAAATCAGAACACAAACAGAATCAAAACGCAACACAAACAATTATAATAAACAAGTGAAGCCCATCAGGCTGAATTAAAATGTAATTTAAAAGAAATAAGTAAAATACCATCATGGCTACTTTTGGCTATGAAAATGTCTAACTGTCAGACACATACAAAGGTCAATTGTAACAAATTCACAAGGAAATTTACAAATCTAAGGCAAGTAAATAGCCAGTAATTATGTATAAATCATTTTAAAAGAGAAATGTTATTATAAAATTTTAATTTAAAAGAGATATGTAAATTATCAAATGTCAAAATAATTAGACTAAAGTTAATGTATAATAGAATATGACCTTATGAGGTATCATTTTAAACTTTGAAAGGAAATAAAAACAATAGTGATAATATTTAATACCCCAAAGGGATGTCAGAAGAATAAAACCATTAAGAAAATACATAATAAATTTGAATAAAATTTCAAATATAATAACAATGCTTTTAATCGAGGCCTTAACCAATCAAAGGGTTTCTGTTACCATAGAAACGGGCCGTTGAATACTAATTTTCCGTTAAATTTATTAGACTCGAAAAAATGACGCGTGGGTAAGCGGTACGCAAGATTGAGATGACCAAAATTTTACTTTAAAAAGTTCAAAAGACGTTCAGAAATCGACTACAAGAACCAACGACGAGTAGATGCAGAGCTTCTAAGATTCACAGATGTCCTGGAACTAAATTAAAGAAAGAAAATAGCAGAAAGTCCCAAGACGAGATAGAAGAAGATGCCCGAAGCCTAAATCAGCCCCAAAATCGATGAATTTCTACTACCCCAGACGACAACATATCACCACCGTCTGAACTGATAAGTATCAACTAAATTCAATTATCCCAGAAACCAAATTACTTTAAATACTTCTCAAATCAATCAAAATTTCTCACTATTAAACAATGTTAATTTTCTTTCAAAGGTTCGAATAATAATCAACTTACGTAAAACAATTGTTAATTAAGATATAACCTCGCATTAGTGTGCGAATTTTTTTAACAACTAATACGACACTACCGAACAATTTGTAAAAACACTTTATACTATTTAAGTACGTATAAGGTATGGTAGTGTACTTTTTTAATGTAACCAACATTTATGTTTTATTTTATAATCCAAAGAACCCCAGATTTTGGAACAAACTAATATATTGTGTGTAAACAGACGCCATGTCGGCAGTAATGTAACTCATTTCAAAATCAATTTCGCCAACCTAGGGATATATGTGTTTCATGTTCTAAGCCGGAGCCATTTGTTAAGAAATCATTTATAATCCTTTGGTCATATTAATTAATGACAAAATTTTGCATTAAAATTACAGTACAGAGTATTACCATCGTTTTATTTCGTAGGAAGTTGTATAATATATGTGTGTTAGCAATTTTTACTAAGTAACCAACTAGCGCTCTTCACGAGTGGACAATAAGACAAGCAGTACAGCGGCGGGAATCATTCGAACGCTCCAGCCGTCAACGCTGACAACACTTCTTTAACTTGTAATTTAACAAATTTAATTGTTTTATTATAAACAATTTGGCGCCACCCGGGATTCGCAACCCCTATGAATAAACAGGTAGGTTGTACTGATAATTTAGACCACGCTACAGACTTCAGTAGTGACAACCATTAATGTAACGACCGGTGTGAGGCGAACACACCACATTAACACTAATACACATAAAAAACAAGTGTAAACACATTTTACGGATACGACCGAGTCTTCCAGAGTTTCTCGTTACACCCTTCATCAGACAATAATCACTCACAAGGAGATCATCAAATATTAACATTCACATGAAACACACATATATATAATTGCAAAAGGTATAAGAGCGTCCAACACAGAGCACTGCGGGAGGCTTACCGGACACTGAACAAACGCGTGTCTCACCGTGTGTTATCTCATAATCGATTGTAGCGCGGTGTCATATAACGGGTTTTATTTGAAATTTAATTTATCATTAAGTATGCCATCATGAGTATCTGGGTTATTATCTCCATTATAAATTTCAAATTCTTCCCATGTATCCATATAACGACCCTTACGACAATAATGTAAGGGTATTAAGTTCGTATTCAAATTCGTGTCCGAATGGTTGCATGTAATTAAATGCCGTGTGAAATTAGATTTTATATTATCTATAGAAACACATTTATTGATGAGATTATGTGGAGTGTGTTCCCACTTTCAAATTAGCATCTTTCGACATCGTCAACCTTTATACTAACATTCCCGTAAATCAGACCTTGGACATCTTGTATAATAACTTAATCAAATCCAATAAATTAGATGCACAACAATCCATAAACGAATTAATCTGCATACTGAGAGTTATCTTTCAACAAAATTAGTTTACTTTTAATGGACGTTACTATATTCAAAGGGACGGACTTGCTATGTGCTCACCGTTGTCCGGCTTGTTGGCCGACATATATTTGAACTCTTATGAGAACAATTACTTTCTTAATAATCACAAGTTCACCAATAACATTATTTCTTATTGTCGTTATGTTGATGACACTTTTTTGATTTTCAATGGTACTGCACGCCAGTTAAGCACTTTAAAAAGCAGAACCACTTTAAAGCTGCATTCAGAACCATGATACATAGATTTAACAACATACCCCTAGATGGAAAAGACTACAAAGACGAACTAAACACGATAAAATATCTAGCAAACTCCAACGGATACGACAGAACAATAGTCAATAAACTCCTACACAAAACAAACAACAGACGAAGGCAGAAAACAACAAATTCATAACACTAACATACATCAACAAACAAACTGAAAAAATAGCCCACAAATTCAAAAAAGCAGTATACAAAATCACTTACAAAGTTACTAACAAAACAGAACACACACTATCAGAAAACACACACAAAGCACAAAACAAATTCGATCTTCCTGGTGTTTACACACTGAATTGCTCAGATTGGAACAAATTCTACATAGGCCAGACAGGACCTAGCTTCAAACAAAGATACATTGAACACACAAAGGCACTCCACTCCACTACAGAATCCACGTTTGCAAACCACACATACAAAAACATCGACAAAAACATGAACATTCTACACATACACACAAAAGGCCAAAAACTAGACACTCTAGAAAAATTGGAAATATACAAACACACAAAAACAAATAAAAACGACATCTAAACGAACAGACGCAATTCAAATCACACGCATTATTCGAACATATCATACCTCACACACACAACATCGATCTGTCGAAAAATCGATTTCATCGCCAACAACAAGACGGAGAGTACTACCAGCGGCAATCTCAGAAGAAGCTGTTTAAAAGTGAAAACCGATTCAGGTTGTAAGGTAAAACTTTTACGTTTTTACCCATAAAAAGTTTTGTGTTCCGAGTCGTAGTGAAATAATTATATTTAGTGAAGTAAAAGTGTGAAGCTGAAAATGTAAAAAGACTTATTCGTCTGGAGACAATTGTGTTAGTGAAGCCTGGAAACTGAAGACCTACAACCCATCAGCTATTAAGCATATTTGATAAGAACTGTCTATATTTTGCGCTGTTTCGATCAGTTGCGACGAAATGACATATTTATCTGTTCTTACCCGGTCAGTTGCGCCACGCTTGGCCACAACTGACCGAATCTGTGGAGACTGGTAGGAACTTTCCTATTCCAAACTTCAATGAGGTTTCGATTCTGTATTATTATAATAATAACATGAAAATGTTAGTATCAATTGGCACCACCTTACGGCAGCATACAGTTCACACTACAATAGCACAGAAAAGTTGATTATTCCTAACGGTATTTAGACATCAGAAACTGTCGTAACGCATTATCATTCCAGGTGTGAGTCTTCGTCTCTTCACACGCCTTTGACAAATGCAGTCTGTGTCTGTAGTTTATACTACGATATTTTCAATCTCAATTGGCCGGGTCGCAATCGACCGTTTTTATTTTACACCTTGGTTGCAACCGACCGTTTTATACAATTAGGTTGCAGCTGACCGCGCTCGGTTTTATTTCTTATTTACCTCTTCTTGTTTTTATTCCCGGACCGGGGAAAATAACAAATAAAAGAATAAGGAATATGACACAATTAACACAAAAATATTAGATACCATTTAGCAATGAATATAGTAAGGGCATATAAAGGGGTTGATGTGGACAAACGGCTACTTAAACAAATAATGAAATAGTGAATGTATGAATAACAACCTACAGATCTCAATCAACTAGATTTGCACTGTTTTCACAAGAAAGGGTAAAACAGATGGCAAAATTTATAAGGTAGTACGGCATATTGATTTAAAAATTCCGTAGACTGTGCACTTGACATCATGCCGTATCATCTGCTGTGTTTGTGTGATGAGCTCTGGGACTCAGGGATTACCCTAAATTCTCCATATTTTCACTTTATATTATATGTACAAAATGTAGTATAACTTTTGCTACTCTTTTTCTGTGTCATGAATAATATTATCTTTTTTTAAAAAATACGACTGGAAAAATAGTGTAAAGCACACACAATCACACTTCTACACTAACACACACATGTAATACACTTATGGATACATAAATAAAATTAAACGTATACTGCGTACATCTCTCACTTACTCCCCCTCACCAACTCTCTTTCTCTTCCGTTGTTTCTAGATCAGAACTTATTAAGTTTTACCCCATACTTTTCTGCTATTTATTGCACATTCTAGTTCCGTATTTCGAATTTCATAATTGTATTATACGGTGGTTAAATTTTATAAAGTAATGGAAGTACCTAATTTTCTCTACGTATGTGAAACGTACACTTAAACTAATTAGGCCTTCCAGCGTATACAAGCCTGGGAAATGAGATTTATTTAGGCCTAAATTTCTCAACCAGAAGAAGAATGTAGGTATCAGGGCAGAAATGAATATTGTTACGACGGTCTCATGGATAGTCGTATTGTACAGCGGGAACAAAATACAGACACCAATGAAGACACTAATTACCAACTTTAATTCGTTACAAATAACAATGTGAAGCGACAAGGTACTCTCATACAATATTTAAAGTTGAATTTGTCCACACGCAATAATAATAATTACTATTATTGCCCACTATTAAGAGTCCCGCACTAATTATAACACACTAATTACTTTCCACTAATCCGCAACAATCACTTGATTCGCACTAAAGAAATCGCTCACTGTAACTAACTTCTAAGCTGACGGCTTTTGCTTATATATAGCTCCAGAAATCTCGAAATAATTTTCCATTTTTTGGCGGTCTGGCGGCATAATTTTTGTAATAGCAAGTACTAGAACAATTTGGAGTGCTACTTGAGTGGACGGCATTAACACAGACGTCAGAGGCTGGGATAGTTGATAAGCGTGTAGAATGCGCTCTCGAAAAGTCGAGAGGGTCACATAACTGTCGTTGCAATACCTATATATACAAAACACAAAGTCTGAGGATTTATGGGTACTGAATCCACCTTTACGCCGATTGCCACCAAATTTTGCACAGGTAACCAGATATCAGCCAGATAAACAGCCAGATAAATTAGTGTGATAATGACGATAAAAGTAGGAACTTTTGCTTGTTCAACATCGCCTAATGACATTGATTATTGCATCAAAATTATTTGAAAAAGACGATATACAGTGAAAATGGAAGAAAAAATGCTTTCCCTATGCTTAGCAAGTGACATCATCACTTATGGAGATTATATATAGAACCAATTTCTACAGCCTGTGTTGGCCATATATGTCACTTCTGTTAGTGTACCTTAAACTCGGCATCTAATGGCACTAATAAATTTATCAGCATAATGAATTATCGAAATATGGAAATGGGAATGGAATGTAAAATCCCGGGAAAGATAACAATAGGAAATCGTTAAAGACACAAGTTATCCGAAACATTATCACCATCATCATCTAGTGCAAGTATTAGGCCTAGGCTCCAATGCCAGTTCGGTTTGCCCAATGCCAGTAGATATTATATACTAGCTGTTACCCGCGGCTTCGCACGCAAATTTTTGAATTTGAATAAGTATTTTAACATAATTTTTATTGTGTATGTCTATATGGCGTTCTGTCAGCTTGTATAACAATTTTGTACTCATTAGTAAAATTCTCTCCAACTCTGTTTTCAACACTTGTACTATTTCAAATCGTACTAAATTATCATATTGGTGCAACAGCCTTTGTAGAATTAAAATGTACCCGTTTATAAAGCCTTTGGAGATATTTATAATGTACCTGTTAAAACAAAAACGTTAAATTCTTTATTTTAAATGTCACTGTGTTAGAAGCATTGTGTAACACATTAAACGTTATGTTTTCCAAAACATTTTATTTTTATTTTTGGCTTTCATTTATTTCATCAGTAAACTAAAAACCAAAAACCGTTGTCACCTAACATCACAAATAAAAACAACACGTATTTTCGCTTTGCGTTAAGTAGTAGGACAATTTAGAATTAGTACACTTATTCTTTTCCACATCGTAATATATCGATACAATCGCATATTATATAAAACATCAAAAATGTACTGCAGGGATGGATAAATGTACATTTCTGTGCCGCTAAACAGCTTTTGTTTATTTATTTGTTACTATTTTAATTAATTCGGGTCTCCATGGTGCTGTTGACATCTTTAGTAGTAGTATTTAACATATTTCATTACTTATTCATTGTATCATCATAAATACGTGTAAACACAAATTTTATAATCGTTTAAGACAATTACAAATTATATAGATACAATCGCATATTAAAACATTAAAACTGCAGGAACGGATAAAGGTACAGTTGCTATGCCACTAAATATCATTTGCTTATTTACTTGTTACTATGGTAGTTAATTCTTGTCTCCATGGTGTTGCTGACATCTTTATACACGTCAAAGGAAAGGCATAACTACTGTGTTCGTACAAGCTGTGCTGCCGAGACGTCTGAAGAGCGGGGGTCTACTTCTTAGTACTTAATCATAACGCGTGCTTGTGTTGGTGCGGTATTACTGGTTCTGTAAACATTGTTCAGTACGTATTTGTTCTGTATGGAATTGTTCAGAAGACGTATTTAGTTGTTATTTCGTGTGCGTATTAGATTGAGTGTTCGTACATTATATGTCAGTGTAATCTATTGAATATTTTGTTTGTGTTTTCTTAATCTGTACAAATTAAATATTACCCTATCGTTTAATTATTTTATTGTTCGTTGTCAATTACTAAGCAGTCAATTTCACATTAATAATTATATTTTATGAGTAGTTCCGTTAAAAAATAATATTAAAATGACTTCGCAAAAAAGTAACAAAACAATTCATTCGGAAGGACGTGAAATTATATCGTCTGTTATTGAAAAGTGTGATGAAGAATCAAGGAAAGGGGCATATTCCTTCACAGTTAAAAACGCTACAGCAAGAGCAGCGTATTACACTGTCGTTTCAGAATTTACAATTAAAAAAATCCGGAAAGAACACTTTACGCGTCTAGAAAATTGCCCGGATCAGCGTTTAAGTACCCCAGGGAAACGGAGAAAAACTAGACCGAATCACACCGTGGTAAGCGTGGACGAGTTTGACAGGTGTGTAATCAGAAGAATTATTAATGATTTTTACACAGTGCAGAAAAAAGTGCCGACAGTGGCAAAACTTCTACCCGTGGTGAAAGAAAAAATATATTTTCCATGGGGTAACAGTTCTTTACTAAAAATAATTAAGGAAATAGGGTTTAAGTGGAAAAGATTTAGTAATAAAAGAAGTCTACTAATTGAAACGCCGCAAATCGTGATGTGGCGGCATCGTTATCTTACACAGCTTAAACTTTATCGAAAAGAGAATAGAGAGATAGTGTTCATAGATGAAACATGGGTAGACAGTAACTTAACGCATCAGAGAGGATGGCGAAGTTACGAATGCTATATTCACATTAATCAGAGTGGCTCGAAGAGACTAATAATATTGCATGCAGGGAGCAGAAATGGATTTATACCTAACGCGAAACTTGTATTCAAGGCCGGTTTGTCTAGTGGAGATTATCACGGGCAAATGAATAGTGTCAATTTTGAAAAATGGATTAATGGAAAGCTTTCACCAAATTTACCAGCAAAATCAATAGTTATAATGGACAATGCTCCGTACCACTGTACCCAAACTGACAAGGTACCGTCAAAATACGCTCTAAAAGAAGAAATGAGAGAGTGGCTTTTTAGAAACGGCATCTACTATGATGAAAAAATGCGCAAACAAGAAAAAAGAAAAAACATTTAAGACAGACGCTATTTTGAAAGCTTTTGGTCACACACCTCTTTGATTACCACCGTATGTGTGCGATCTGAACGCTATTGAATTAGCATGGGCAAAAATGAAGCGTATAATACGGGACAATAATACAACAGGAGATTTGTCGTTAGATGCGCTTAAGAAAATTACTGAAATGGCAATTGAATCAGTTACACCTTGCGATTGGACAGGATATGAAAACCACGTTATACGAATGGAGGACTACTACTGGGATAAAGATGGCATTACGTCAGACATTATTGACAGTTTTGTAATTGAAACAGGAGGTATCAGTGATGACAGTGAAAGTGCCAGTGACAACAGTGATAGCGAGGACTCAGAAAACCGATTTGGAATTGGCCCACCCACTTACATGAGGTAAGTCACAACTTACTCAACCATCTTACCTGTTAATTATAATTTCTGTTATTAGTTGACTATGCTTTATATTGCCATTAAATCCGTTTAGGTATCTATATAATTACACTTCTTAAAGTAACATTTTTATTGTTAGTTAATATTGATCTGAAAAGTGTAAGCAATAAATGAAACAGGCATAGATAAAACATAATGGCTTCCCTATATGCAGTTAAAAATACAGTGCGAGAGGCAGTGTAAAACGTATTTTAAATGTGTAGTAGTACCTTGATACGTGCAGTGGAATGGCATACGTCACCGCATTACTTCTTGAGTTGCAAAGCTTAACATACGACAATAAAAGACCCTAAATCGTGCAAACGGGGCAAAATATCAAATTCCAAGTTAGACAGTATTTTTCGCCTTGTGTCAAAGGTTACCTGTGCAAAATTTGGTGGCAATCGGCGTAAAGGTGGATTCAGTACCCATAAATCCTCAGACTTTGTGTTTTGTATATATAGGTATTGCAACGACAGTTATGTGACCCTCTCGACTTTTCGAGAGCGCATTCTACACGCTTATCAACTATCCCAGCCTCTGACGTCTGTGTTAATGCCGTCCACTCAAGTAGCACTCCAAATTGTTCTAGTACTTGCTATTACAAAAATTATGCCGCCAGACCGCCAAAAAATGGAAAATTATTTCGAGATTTCTGGAGCTATATATAAGCAAAAGCCGTCAGCTTAGAAGTTAGTTACAGTGAGCGATTTCTTTAGTGCGAATCAAGTGATTGTTGCGGATTAGTGGAAAGTAATTAGTGTGTTATAATTAGTGCGAGACTCTTAATAGTGGGCAATAATAGTAATTATTATTATTGCGTGTGGACAAATTCAACTTTAAATATTGTATGAGAGTACCTTGTCGCTTCACATTGTTATTTGTAACGAATTAAAGTTGGTAATTAGTGTCTTCATTGGTGTCTGTATTTTGTTCCCGCTGTACAATACGACTATCCATGAGACCGTCGTAACAATATTCATTTCTGCCCTGATACCTACATTCTTCTTCTGGTTGAGAAATTTAGGCCTAAATAAATCTCATTTCCCAGGCTTGTATACGCTGGAAGGCCTAATTAGTTTAAGTGTACGTTTCACATACGTAGAGAAAATTAGGTACTTCCATTACTTTATAAAATTTAACCACCGTATAATACAATTATGAAATTCGAAATACGGAACTAGAATGTGCAATAAATAGCAGAAAAGTATGGGGTAAAACTTAATAAGTTCTGATCTAGAAACAACGGAAGAGAAAGAGAGTTGGTGAGGGGGAGTAAGTGAGAGATGTACGCAGTATACGTTTAATTTTATTTATGTATCCATAAGTGTATTACATGTGTGTGTTAGTGTAGAAGTGTGATTGTGTGTGCTTTACACTATTTTTCCAGTCGTATTTTTTAAAAAAAGATAATATTATTCATGACACAGAAAAAGAGTAGCAAAAGTTATACTACATTTTGTACATATAATATAAAGTGAAAATATGGAGAATTTAGGGTAATCCCTGAGTCCCAGAGCTCATCACACAAACACAGCAGATGATACGGCATGATGTCAAGTGCACAGTCTACGGAATTTTTAAATCAATATGCCGTACTACCTTGTAAATTTTGCCATCTGTTTTACCCTTTCTTGTGAAAACAGTGCAAATCTAGTTGATTGAGATCTGTAGGTTGTTATTCATACATTCACTATTTCATTATTTGTTTAAGTAGCCGTTTGTCCACATCAACCCCTTTATATGCCCTTACTATATTCATTGCTAAATGGTATCTAATATTTTTGTGTTAATTGTGTCATATTCCTTATTCTTTTATTTGTTATTTTCCCCGGTCCGGGAATAAAAACAAGAAGAGGTAAATAAGAAATAAAACCGAGCGCGGTCAGCTGCAACCCAATTGTATAAAACGGTCGGTTGCAACCAAGGTGTAAAATAAAAACGGTCGATTGCGACCCGGCCAATTGAGATTGAAAATATCGTAGTATAAACTACAGACACAGACTGCATTTGTCAAAGGCGTGTGAAGAGACGAAGACTCACACCTGGAATGGTAATGCGTTACGACAGTTTCTGATGTCTAAATACCGTTAGGAATAATCAACTTTTCTGTGCTATTGTAGTGTGAACTGTATGCTGCCGTAAGGTGGTGCCAATTGATACTAACATTTTCATGTTATTATTATAATAATACAGAATCGAAACCTCATTGAAGTTTGGAATAGGAAAGTTCCTACCAGTCTCCACAGATTCGGTCAGTTGTGGCCAAGCGTGGCGCAACTGACCGGGTAAGAACAGATAAATATGTCATTTCGTCGCAACTGATCGAAACAGCGCAAAATATAGACAGTTCTTATCAAATATGCTTAATAGCTGATGGGTTGTAGGTCTTCAGTTTCCAGGCTTCACTAACACAATTGTCTCCAGACGAATAAGTCTTTTTACATTTTCAGCTTCACACTTTTACTTCACTAAATATAATTATTTCACTACGACTCGGAACATAAAACTTTTTATGGGTAAAAACGTAAAAGTTTTACCTTACAACCTGAATCGGTTTTCACTTTTAAACAGCTTCTTCTGAGATTGCCGCTGGTAGTACTCTCCGTCTTGTTGTTGGCGATGAAATCGATTTTTCGACAGATCGATGTTGTGTGTGTGAGGTATGATATGTTCGAATAATGCGTGTGATTTGAATTGCGTCTGTTCGTTTAGATGTCGTTTTTATTTGTTTTTGTGTGTTTGTATATTTCCAATTTTTCTAGAGTGTCTAGTTTTTGGCCTTTTGTGTGTATGTGTAGAATGTTCATGTTTTTGTCGATGTTTTTGTATGTGTGGTTTGCAAACGTGGATTCTGTAGTGGAGTGGAGTGCCTTTGTGTGTTCAATGTATCTTTGTTTGAAGCTAGGTCCTGTCTGGCCTATGTAGAATTTATTCCAATCTGAGCAGTTCAGTGTGTAAACACCAGGAAGATCGAATTTGTTTTGTGCTTTGTGTGTGTTTTCTGATAGTGTGTGTTCTGTTTTGTTAGTAACTTTGTAAGTGATTTTGTATACTGCTTTTTTGAATTTGTGGGCTATTTTTTCAGTTTGTTTGTTGATGTATGTTAGTGTTATGAATTTGTTGTTTTCTGCCTTTGTCTGTTGTTTGTTTTGTGTAGGAGTTTATTGACTATTGTTCTGTCGTATCCGTTGGAGTTTGCTAGATATTTTATCGTGTTTAGTTCGTCTTTGTAGTCTTTTCCGTCTAGGGGTATGTTGTTAAATCTATGTATCATGGTTCTGAATGCAGCTTTAAAGTGGTTCTGCTTTTTAAAGTGCTTAACTGGCGTGCAGTACCATTGAAAATCAAAAAAGTGTCATCAACATAACGACGATAAGAAATAATGTTATTGGTGAACTTGTGATTATTAAGAAAGTAATTGTTCTCATAAGAGTTCAAATATATGTCGGCCAACAAGCCGGACAACGGTGAGCACATAGCAAGTCCGTCCCTTTGAATATAGTAACGTCCATTAAAAGTAAACTAATTTTGTTGAAAGATAACTCTCAGTATGCAGATTAATTCGTTTATGGATTGTTGTGCATCTAATTTATTGGATTTGATTAAGTTATTATACAAGATGTCCAAGGTCTGATTTACGGGAATGTTAGTATAAAGGTTGACGATGTCGAAAGATGCTAATTTGAAAGTGGGAACACACTCCACATAATCTCATCAATAAATGTGTTTCTATAGATAATATAAAATCTAATTTCACACGGCATTTAATTACATGCAACCATTCGGACACGAATTTGAATACGAACTTAATACCCTTACATTATTGTAGTAAGGGTCGTTATATGGATACATGGGAAGAATTTGAAATTTATAATGGACATAATAACCCAGATACTCATGATGGCATACTTAATGATAAATTAAATTTCAAATAAAACCCGTTATATGACACCGCGCTACAATCGATTATGAGATAACACACGGTGAGACACGCGTTTGTTCAGTGTCCGGTAAGCCTCCCGCAGTGCTCTGTGTTGGACGCTCTTATACCTTTTGCAATTATATATACATATGTGTGTTTCATGTGAATGTTAATATTTGATGATCTCCTTGTGAGTGATTATTGTCTGATGAAGGGTGTAACGAGAAACTCTGGAAGACTCGGTCGTATCTGTAAAATGTGTTTACACTTGTTTTTTATGTGTATTAATGTTACATATATATCTATCTTCCTTCATCACGTAATCACCACACACAGACAGGTACTTTTTATATCGTTGCTGTACTTGTTGAAAGTTTCTGTCAAAGCACCCAACTAAGAATTGACGGCATTAATGAGAGCTTGACTGGTGTAAGCAGCCAGTCCATGACATGATGTTATCCCTGCACGGATTCAGTCCGATTGTGTATCGGTCACGATTCGACCGTTTACATAACCGCAAAATATCGTCCGCTGTTCCCGTCTGTAAACGTTCCTGAAGTTCGAGCTTATGAAGTACGCGGAGTCCGCCCTATGGACAATGGCCGAACGTAGCTCCACAGTGACTCCACAGCAGTCCTTGCCTCACCCGTCACTGGCTGGGCCTCGATGTTCTGTAGCCGGTTCAGAAGATATTGTAACCGGTGCCGCAGTCTCTGGCTGGCCCGTGATGTCGATGCGGCCTATTCGAGGTCTTCAAATAGGTTTTTGAGCTCCTCCCACGTCTCACTGCATAACTCCGTCTCCAAGACGGTTCCTTTAGTTTGGAACCGGAAAACCCGGTTCCAGCGGTGATTAACTCCCCAAGCTGCTTCCTTAAGGAGGTAATATTTCCTTACCGCCTACTGCCCCGGGACCTAACTTCAAACTCTAGTTCATATTTTAAATAGAAGTCGACATTGACTGAACACATATTGCCAACCGCCAGTATTACACAAGTAAGTGGGCACACATAAACAACTCACAAGAAAACTACCACGCTCCGCTACCATTTGTAGCGGTCACAGGACCGTATGTAATATTTAAAACTAGGTTTATGGACCTAGAAGAAGCGAAAAGTGTGCTGAGGCTTAACAGAGTGACAGGATTTGCAATTAACACATATTAACGTAATAACAAGATTTATTGTCTTATGTTGATGACACAATTAAATATTCAAATATCATTTGAACGTCTCTTTATTAACTATTACATTGTAATATTGATAACTGTATGGGGCTGATTTAAAATAAATTAAAACAGACATAACAGAATGCCCCTTCAACTCAATATTTAAGTTTTACATCATTCTTTAAAAGTAATCATTGATTCATAGCATTTAAAAATGCATATAAAAGATATATATATATATATATATATAGTCACTTTCTGCTACAGTCCGTTTCTTGATGTATATAATATATTTAATATTTATAATTAAATTTACCTTAAGATGTTATTTTTTTTTCCATTTTTGGAAAATGTTTCGGGTACTATCTTGTACTATCAGGAGGACGGGTACAAGATAGTACCCGAAACATGTTCCAAAAATGGAAAAAAAATAACATCTTGAGGTAAATTTAATTATAAATATTAAATTTAATATATATATATATATATTTTTTTTTTGCAACAATACAAGCATAGGCTGTACTGTGCATTTGTTAAACAAAATAAATATTTAGATTAATTTTATTAATATGTAATAGATAAGCAGGTTTGAAATTCAAACCTGAGTTTATACACAGGAATCGAGAGGCACGATCACGCGATTGCCGCTGAGAGTGTGTACACTAGTAAATAGAGTGTGTGCGTGAAGCCTGTTCAAGCCTGGAAGTTTGCAATCTCACCCCAAATAGATGCTAAATTATAGTTTTATTTAATTATAAGCAAACTGTAAATGTTAGAAAAACTGCAAAGACTTCTAAATATGCATAAAAATAATACACATGTGCAGTGCGAAAACGGTGTGATTAGGACGTTCAGTGCGAATTCTGTGCGATTTTAAGAGCGTCGTAATTACACTAATTATGCGAGTCCGATGGTAATTACATAGAATAATACATATTCTATAAATTTACATAGAATAAATATTCTAATTACATAGAATAAATTTAACTTGATTTAGTGTATGAGATTATCTTATAATCTCATAAGATATTTGAGATAATCTCAAATAAGATAATCTCATAAGTTACTTGTGACTAATTACAGCTAGTGAGTATAAATAAAACTGGTAATTAGTGATTTAATTGGTGTCTGTATTTTGTTTCCATTGTACCATACGACGATCAGTGAGACCACCGTAACACTTTACTGGTCCTCCTACTGCGCTTGAGTCTTAATTCAATAATAATTTTTTTTATGTATACAACGCAAATAGAGTTTAATTTTACAATAGTCCTTATAGTTTACTATTATCATACTGATGACGTAATTCGACATCTATGGCCTAATGTCTATGTACCTCCCACAGGTAGCCACGTATCAGTGACAAGAATATATTTGTGTACGATCGTTTTGTAAATTTCTTCGTAGTGTTTAAATATTTATACGCATAGCTTTGAGTGGTCAGAACTTTGAATAATAACAGAGAATTATGTTGATATAAAGCTCCGAGAGAAAGGTAAACAGGTTGACCGAAGATGACATGAATTGTCCAGAACTGTAGATAATCCAGATGAAAATTGTCAGCTTTGCCAGTTAGAATGCAACATAACAGAACGAGCGAAACGACCGTTATTAATTACGGCTCAGTAATTCGTGTAAAAAAAATATTGTTACTTTACTCATATGTGTACACTTTGAAGTCATAAAACAGTGTACTTGGAAAAAACTGTTATTTTGTTTTCCAATAATGTGTGCGAGTGTCATCCCCTTGTTTTTCTTAATCGCTGCCCCTGTGAAACGTGTTTTGACAAACCAGTAAAAAGCCTGAGTGACATTCACAAACTGACATTTACACCAAGAAGGCGTGTACAATGGCCACTTTAATTATGCGACAAAGCGAGTGCCATTACTGTCGAGGACTCGCTCACACTGCGTCAAGTGGCGCCCTCTCACGGCTATTAATGCGTCAACACTTTGTCAACAACGAACTAAGCGAGAGAGTTAGTGGAAGAAGTAGAATGGTGTGTAGCGGGGGGGGGGGGTTAATTAAAAACAAAGACGTACAAATGCACCCTCATACGTCTCCCCCTGCCCTATGTGTGATCACTGTCTCCGTGCCTTTACAAAGCTCCCATTCCTTTCGCCGTTCCGATGTTCTTTTCACCGCATAAAACTTTGTTATTTCCTATTAATATCATTCGTTATAGTCCCATAGGAAATAAAATTTTAACATTAAATATCACAGTAAACAATTACCATTCACAAATTACCTGTATTCATAACGAGTGGGCCTATGAACGAAATCAAGAAGACATAATCATCATCATTATCATCATAATATTCACAACACGGCATAGGCAAGGCTGCCTGTTCCGTGTTTAAAGATTCTCCAGTCATATCTTTCTAGTATCTGTGTGCAACAGGTTTGTATTTCCATACTTTTTTGGCTAGTCTGGAATCTTATATTCTTTCTAAATGTTCTTTCCACCGTTGTTTGTAACCTTTAAATTTTTCATTCAAGTTAAAAACTTGAAAATCTTCGCTTTTTGTCTCATTTCTTATACGAGGTCAAGTTTAGAACACCATTTCCGAGGCCTGCAGCTTAATGTCGTCTTTCTTGGTTATTGTCCATAATTCACACCTATAGGACAATACGGAAACTGCCATAACTTTGTAAAACTTTAATATTTTGTCTCGAAGTACCTTGTTTATATAAATACGGTTGATTCTTCCACAGAGCGTGGAACTTATCTAACTTAACATCAATATTATAGTTCGTATAATAGCCAATATTATTTCTCTAATAATTAAAGTGGCTCACTTTTCTTAAATTTTTTTTACTAATCTTTTTTTTTTTTTATTGGATCCTTGCCTCGAAATGGCTTTACCTATGTTTTTATAGTGGAGATTTCATTTTCATATTGCATTGTTTGCAAATCTGATGAATTATCAAGAAAAAAGAAAAAAAAAAAGAAAACATAAAAGTTCAATTAAAAATTTGTAAAAATAACCCTAACATTATAAGGTTGTGATTAGGGCACACGCAAGTACCTGCTACTTTTAGCTGGTGTACGTAAGGGGATTAGAATCAATGCTTAGTCGTAAGTGTAAAAACCAACTCAAAGTAGCCTACGTTATCTTGGTTAGATTGCTTGCGCCTTCTGTCTACTTTGGTTAGTCGTATAATGACACCACAAGCAAGATTGTCATACTGCCATTCGTCAGAGTAACTGTAATTTTGTAAGTGTAAGAGTGTGGGGATCAATAAGGTTTATCAATCTTTTAAAACGCAGAACTTCTTATGAAGTACAACTTATAGGGACACCAGAATGCGAACATTTATTTGACGTATGTGTGGAATATAGTCCAGCGAAGAAGAGAACAAAGTATTTCTGAGTGATTTCGTCTAAACTGTAGTTCAAAGTGTCTGGCGCCATTCTAAAGTGTTCGTAAAAGTTGTGTTGGTTTTACAATACATCTGGAAATAATTAAAATTCTGCACATTAATCATTTTATAAAACACGTTATTCGCCTAAGCTTAAGTTGATATTTCTCAAAAACTCTGAAAACTAAATATATAAAAATATAATAATAAACCAAGACTAGCCATTACTTATTAATTTTAGTCTAATAATATACCGTGGGACTGAAAACATTGTGCAAGTTTTGTATGCTTTTTGATAAACTGTTATCATGTTTCCGTCTCAAGCTCCAAAGCTTTATAATAAATTTTATTTCATGTTGAATGGAGCTAGTGTGACTACTACAACTGAAATATAGAGGACTAGGAATTCTTCTGTTAGGTTCTTCGTACGTTGTTCTCTCATCAGCTCATTAAAGGTTCCAATTTAGGTAAATTGATAACTTCTAGAAAATAAAGGACAAGAAAATTTATTGTTAATAGTTAAATTTCGACAATTTAACTATTGCTCTTTGTGAAAAAGTAGTTGAAACTTTGAAACAGTCCGACCAGTGGGCTCGTACTAGTAAATATTAGGTAGTGAACTCAAATACATCCAACCAGTCAATCGTGTGTACTGCCACTGTTGCGTAAAAGAAACGTAAATTCCTTACGTAAACTGTATTAAAATGTACTAATACAGTAAATGTCATCAGATTTTAATCTTTTCGAAATTATATGTTAATCAACTGTTTCTCTATACAGCGTAGGCAACATGGCACAGTTCTGATCTTTCTTTTATAAATGAAGTAATCTCGTACATTTTTTAAACAACCCTTTTAAGCAAGTAGAATGAATGGAAATAAAACTTTTAGCGACAATATAAAATAATATTTGATAAAAACTTGCGTTTACTTCTGAAAACAAACAAGGAAAACAGAAAATTGCATATATGTCTTTTCTAAAAATGTTCACACCTTTGAAAGCTGTAGGTAAATAATGTTCCAACAATACAATTTTGTTGCTTATTTAATATTGCTTAAGTAACGTAAACACGTACTTCATTCTTTCATATCAAGCAATGAAAACTATTTATCTCAGATTTATAAAATAAAAATCAAAAATCATTGTTTAGTTTAATCTGCCTTATTGATATAATTTTTCTGTCTATAAAGATGTCATTTTTTTAAATCTTAAATGGGACCGACGCTAAAGGTAAAACCGCCCCAGCAGCATATGGCAATATTAAAACCATTCATTTAAATTAAGTCACGGCATTTGCATCCACTTTGTACAGTGGTAATAGCAAGCTTCTACATATAGGGGCGATAATCCGGCTGAATGCAAAATGGATTCTACCAATTTATGTAAACACGAACATACGGCGGGACGGGTAAGAACGCGTGCAAGAAGCGTATGTTCCTGCTGATAGACGCATATACACGCACACGCGCGCAACATAAACATGAGTAATAGGATGAAGAAGGAATTAAAGAACTAAACCGAGATTGGTCAAAGTTAGTTAACGCTAAAGATTCTCAGTTTATAGTCCCTACACGTGTGTTCACCAATGCCGTGCGACAATCTTCTTCTTCTTCTTCTTCTTCTTCTTCTTCTTCTTCTTCTTCTTCTTCTTCTTCTTCTTCTTCACATTATCTTATTTTCTTTATCTCCTCATGTTTACCCTCGCCCTCCTACTCATCCACCCCTCGTACACTTCCACCTAATCCTCCGCCCACTCGACCAATTCCTTTACCCCTTCTTCTTCTTCTTCTTCTTCTTCTTCTTCTTCTTCTTCTTCTTCTTCTTCTTCTTCTTCTTCTTCTTCTTCTTCTTCTTCTTCTTCTTCTTTATTATCATCATCATCATTATCACCCCTCCTCCTCCTCCCGCAAAATCTCAACCTCTCCTCGTTGTTTTCCTATTTTTTTCCGTCTACAATTTCCAGGTGTCGCTGAGTTACCTAATTCCACTAATTTACCGACTTCAGAGACTACCTTTTCACCACTTTCAGGGTTTTAAAACCTTCTTTAGTTACAGATTTGCACATAGTAACAAAACCACTCTCTACACATGTTGTTTCCATTTGTCCTATATGTCGCTATATGGTCTATAGTAGACATAAGCTTGGTTCTTATTTCTTGCGTATAATCATGTTTCTCAGGCTACCTAACAAAGTAACGCATTGAAATTTTGCATAAAAGAAACCTCCGGCATTATTACTAGTAATCCTTCATAAACTTTCAACTTTAAAGGAATCCATGCAATAAAGCCAGTTTAGCCCACGGTCTTATAAAATTCAGCCTTTAAGTAATTTTTACCATTGATTTTGAGCGTTCAATAGAATTCCAACTATCACTTTTAATTACAGTATTTCACTTTTCTATAGAAATCTTCATTATAACGGATGTCGCTCCTATGAAAACTGAAATTTTGATAGAATCTAATACTCTATTATCGATAATTACCGTATATCTGATGGGCTTGTGACAACTTGTTAAGGTTTGAGATATCACATAAATTAGTAAAAGGTTACTAACAAGCATCGTTATTGTAAAACCTACCTACATTGAAAAGTAATTACAAAATAAATTTTTGGATGAACTGAAATTTCAAAAATAAAAGCAAGGTAAATATTCAGTCCAAGATAGAACAAGGTAGATAGGCACTCAGTTGTAAAGCTGAAAAGTAATATTTAATTAATAAAGTTGTATTAGTGCTTATAATCACAAACAGAGTTAACACTGTTGCACACACTATTCAAAAATTGCACCGGTGTGCAACAGTGTTAATTCTGTTTCAAAAGTAATAATGAAAAATCCAAGTGAAATATATGCGGAAAAATTGATTTCATAGAGTAAAGAAATGCATAGAGAATATTATTATGAGAATGAACCATAGGAATTTGACATAAACTATCTTAGTATATTTAATACTCTAATTTAAATACTATTTAAATAAATCTAAGCTGTAAGAGAATTCCACACGGCCACAGATAAAAGGAAGAAAACGCGCAGTAAAATTACAAAAGAAGGTAGGAAAAAAATCAACAAATACGTGAAGAGATTATTGAAAATTCGATATTGAAAACACGTAAGAATGGTCACAGGTGGTGAGTGGGGCAAACAAAAAGAGATTAGCTCCAAAACCGCTTAACTTGTTTATTTCGTACAATATTAAAAGTTATATAAACATATACTTCGTGAATAAATGCTTCCCAGTTACACGTAAGTGTTACAGTATGAGGACAATATTTAATCATGACAGATTAGGTACTATGTGACATACGCTATGGTGTGAAGAAAATGTGATACTATGCGCCACATAACGTACGGTAGAAAATTACTATATGCAGAAGTTAGGGTAATCCCAAAGTCTCTGAGCTCGTCTCGTAAACACAGCAGACACCGGTTAGTTGATGTAATGTGCACAGGTGAGGATACTTTGTCAACGAATGTGTAGGTAATGTTGGAACGCTGTCAACTGTGAACGTGTTTGAAACCGTTATGTCTAAGTGCATATTATTATTGACTTTAACATAAAATTATGGCGACGACTAAATTTAGCAGCTTAATTACAATTTGTTCGTAGGCGTTTTTTCTGCAAACTCTAAGATAAAAGTTGTGTACAGTAGTGATATTGTAAAAAAACTTTAAAGGTACTTACAACAAGTAAATTTAATTTTTTAAGATTCGCTGGTGGTGGATAAGATAAGATATAAAATGATAGCGGATGTACCGGAATAAGATAGAAACTATTTAGAAGAATGTTAGTAAAATTAGAAGGAGATTAAAGACTCAGATGGGTTGTACGGAAATCATTAGTAAAGAGAACATGTAACATGAAAGATATGTGTTCAGAAATATTGAGAACGAGAATGAAATTAATAGTGTAGTAAAAACTTTAGTTCTGTGCGTTTATTAAGTCACACGTTGAATGCGTCAATTTGTGATAAAGCTGTCGCTGATTATGATGATCGCGATCGCGCTAATAAGCCGTCCCGAATCTTGTTGTTGTCTGTTAATCCTTACCTGTCCTTACTCACTGGTTTTTTCTTCCCGATAGGCGCCAAATTGTTTTCCCTTAAAACAATTAAAAGATTCTGTATCAGTTTGTTTGTTTACGATACTGTGATGAATGATTCGAATTACTCGCAGACTGGCGGGAACTCGAATTTCGCTTGTCTGGGGAGACGTGTTGCCAACATAAAATTTGGTCAAATAATTCTATTCACTGCTACAGAACACAACATACATAACACATTTGAAATAATTACAGGACAGCTAGTAACGATTCATACTTATTTATTTAACTTGGTAGCTCATTAATTTTCAATAATTATTGTAAAATTGAAATTATTATAATAACCTTTAGCCTCGGCAATAAATTAATTGTTTACTCAGCATAGAGCAGGGTGGCAGCACAAGTTAGTTTGACGACATGATGGTCGCCGTATCTTCTTATTTATACAAATTAAACTGCCCATGAATTACGCATTTCAATGCGTTACTTTGTTAGGTAGCCTGAGAAACATGATTATACGCAAGAAATAAGAACCAAGCTTATGTCTACTATAGACCATATAGCGACATATAGGACAAATGGAAACAACATGTGTAGAGAGTGGTTTTGTTACTATGTGCAAATCTGTAACTAAAGAAGCCTTTAAAACCCTGAAAGTGGTGAAAAGGTAGTCTCTGAAGTCGGTAAATTAGTGGAATTAGGTAACTCAGCGACACCTGGAAATTGTAGACGGAAAAAAATAGGAAAACAACGAGGAGAGGTTGAGATTTTGCGGGAGGAGGAGGAGGGGTGATAATGATGATGATGATAATAAAGAAGAAGAAGAAGAAGAAGAAGAAGAAGAAGAAGAAGAAGAAGAAGAAGAAGAAGAAGAAGAAGAAGAAGAAGAAGAAGAAGATTGTCGCACGGCATTGGTGAACACACGTGTAGGGACTATAAACTGAGGATCTTTAGCGTTAACTAACTTTTACCAATCTCGGTTTAGATCTTTAATTCCTTCTTCATCCTATTACTCATGTTTATGTTGCGCGCGTGTGCGTGTATATGCGTCTATCAGCAGGAACATACGCTTCTTGCACGCGTTCTTACCCGTCCCGCCGTATGTTCGTGTTTACATAAATTGGTAGAATCCATTTTGCATTCAGCCGGATTATCGCCCCTATATGTAGAAGCTTGCTATTACCACTGTACAAAGTGGATGCAAATGCCGTGACTTAATTTAAATGAATGGTTTTAATATTGCCATATGCTGCTGGGGCGGTTTTACCTTTAGCGTCGGTCCCATTTAAGATTTAAAAAAATGACATCTTTATAGACAGAAAAATTATATCAATAAGGCAGATTAAACTAAACAATGATTTTTGATTTTTATTTTATAAATCTGAGATAAATAGTTTTCATTGCTTGATATGAAAGAATGAAGTACGTGTTTACGTTACTTAAGCAATATTAAATAAGCAACAAAATCGTATTGTTGGAACATTATTTACCTACAGCTTTCAAAGGTGTGAACATTTTTAGAAAAGACATATATGCAATTTTCTGTTTTCCTTGTTTGTTTTCAGAAGTAAACGCAAGTTTTTATCAAATATTATTTTATATTGTCGCTAAAAGTTTTATTTCCATTCATTCTACTTGCTTAAAAGGGTTGTTTAAAAAATGTACGAGATTACTTCATTTATAAAAGAAAGATCAGAACTGTGCCATGTTGCCTACGCTGTATAGAGAAACAGCTGATTAACATATAATTTCGAAAAGATTAAAATCTGATGACATTTACTGTATTAGTACATTTTAATACAGTTTACGTAAGGAATTTACGTTTCTTTTACGCAACAGTGGCAGTACACACGATTGACTGGTTGGATGTATTTGAGTTCACTACCTAATATTTACTAGTACGAGCCCACTGGTCGGACTGTTTCAAAGTTTCAACTACTTTTTCACAAAGAGCAATAGTTAAATTGTCGAAATTTAACTATTAACAATAAATTTTCTTGTCCTTTATTTTCTAGAAGTTATCAATTTACCTAAATTGGAACCTTTAATGAGCTGATGAGAGAACAACGTACGAAGAACCTAACAGAAGAATTCCTAGTCCTCTATATTTCAGTTGTAGTAGTCACACTAGCTCCATTCAACATGAAATAAAATTTATTATAAAGCTTTGGAGCTTGAGACGGAAACATGATAACAGTTTATCAAAAAGCATACAAAACTTGCACAATGTTTTCAGTCCCACGGTATATTATTAGACTAAAATTAATAAGTAATGGCTAGTCTTGGTTTATTATTATATTTTTATATATTTAGTTTTCAGAGTTTTTGAGAAATATCAACTTAAGCTTAGGCGAATAACGTGTTTTATAAAATGATTAATGTGCAGAATTTTAATTATTTCCAGATGTATTGTAAAACCAACACAACTTTTACGATCACTTTAGAATGGCGCCAGACACTTTGAACTACAGTTTAGACGAAATCACTCAGAAATACTTTGTTCTCTTCTTCGCTGGACTATATTCCACACATACGTCAAATAAATGTTCGCATTCTGGTGTCCCTATAAGTTGTACTTCATAAGAAGTTCTGCGTTTTAAAAGATTGATAAACCTTATTGATCCCCACACTCTTACACTTACAAAATTATAGTTACTCTGACGAATGGCAGTATGACAATCTTGCTTGTGGTGTCATTATACGACTAACCAAAGTAGACAGAAGGCGCAAGCAATCTAACCAAGATAACGTAGGCTACTTTGAGTTGGTTTTTACACTTACGACTAAGCATTGATTCTAATCCCCTTACGTACACCAGCTAAAAGTAGCAGGTACTTGCGTGTGCCCTAATCACAACCTTATAATGTTAGGGTTATTTTTACAAATTTTTAATTGAACTTTTATGTTTTCTTTTTTTTTTCTTTTTTCTTGATAATTCATCAGATTTGCAAACAATGCAATATGAAAATGAAATCTCCACTATAAAAACATAGGTAAAGCCATTTCGAGGCAAGGATCCAATAAAAAAAAAAAAAATGATTAGTAAAAAAAATTTAAGAAAAGTGAGCCACTTTAATTATTAGAGAAATAATATTGGCTATTATACGAACTATAATATTGATGTTAAGTTAGATAAGTTCCACGCTCTGTGGAAGAATCAACCGTATTTATATAAACAAGGTACTTCGAGACAAAATATTAAAGTTTTACAAAGTTATGGCAGTTTCCGTATTGTCCTATAGGTGTGAATTATGGACAATAACCAAGAAAGACGACTTTGAGCTGCAGGCCTCGGAAATGGTGTTCTAAACTTGACCTCGTATAAGAAATGAGACAAAAAGCGAAGATTTTCAAGTTTTTAACTTGAATGAAAAATTTAAAGGTTACAAACAACGGTGGAAAGAACATTTAGAAAGAATATAAGATTCCAGACTAGCCGAAAAAGTATGGAAATACAAACCTGTTGCACACAGATACTAGAAAGATATGACTGGAGAATCTTTAAACACGGAACAGGCAGCCTTGCCTATGCCGTGTTGTGAATATTATGATGATGATGATGATGATTATGTCTTCTTGATTTCGTTCATAGGCCCACTCGTTATGAATACAGGTAATTTGTGAATGGTAATTGTTTACTGTGATATTTAATGTTAGAATTTTATTTCCTATGGGACTATAACGAATGATATTAATAGGAAATAACAAAGTTTTATGCGGTGAAAAGAACATCGGAACGGCGAAAGGAATGGGAGCTTTGTAAAGGCACGGAGACAGTGATCACACATATGGCAGGGGGAGACGTATGAGGGTGCATTTGTACGTCTTTGTTTTTAATTAACCCCCCCCCCCGCTACACACCATTCTACTTCTTCCACTAACTCTCTCGCTTAGTTCGTTGTTGACAAAGTGTTGACGCATTAATAGCCGTGTGAGGGCGCCACTTGACGCAGTGTGAGCGAGTCCTCGACAGTAATGGCACTCGCTTTGTCGCATAATTAAAGTGGCCATTGTACACGCCTTCTTGGTGTAAATGTCAGTTTGTGAATGTCACTCAGGCTTTTTACTGGTTTGTCAAAACACGTTTCACAGGGGCAGCGATTAAGAAAAACAAGGGGATGACACTCGCACACATTATTGGAAAACAAAATAACAGTTTTTTTTCCAAGTACACTGTTGTATGACATCAAAGTGTACACATATGAGTAAAGTAACAATATTTTTTTTACACGAATTACTGAGCCGTAATTAATAACGGTCGTTTCGCTCGTTCTGTTATGTTGCATTCTAACTGGCAAAGCTGACAATTTTCATCTGGATTATCTACAGTTCTGGACAATTCATGTCATCTTCGGTCAACCTGTTTACCTTTCTCTCGGAGCTTTATATCAACATAATTCTCTGTTATTATTGAAAGTTCTGACCACTCAAAGCTATGCGTATAAATATTTAAACACTACGAAGAAATTTACAAAACGATCGTACACAAATATATTCTTGTCACTGATGCGTGGCTACCTGTGGGAGGTACATAGACATTAGGCCATAGATGTCGAATTACGTCATCAGTATGATAATAGTAAACTATAAGGGCTATTGTAAAATTAAACTCTATTTGCGTTGTATACATAAAAAAAATTATTATTGAATTAAGACTCAAGCGCAGTAGGAGGACCTGTAAAGTGTTACGGTGGTCTCACTGATCGTCGTATGGTACAATGGAAACAAAATACAGACACCAATTAAATCACTAATTACCAGTTTTATTTATACTCACTAGCTGTAATTAGTCACAAATAACTTATGAGATTATCTTATTTGAGATTATCTCAAATATCTTATGAGATTATAAGATAATCTCATACACTAAATCAAGTTAAATTTATTCTATGTAATTAGAATATTTATTCTATGTAAATTTATAGAATATGTATTATTCTATGTAATTACCATCGGACTCGCATAATTAGTGTAATTACGACGCTCTTAAAATCGCACAGAATTCGCACTGAACGTCCTAATCACACCGTTTTCGCACTGCACATGTGTATTATTTTTATGCATATTTAGAGGTCTTTGCAGTTTTTCTAACATTTACGGTTTGCTTATAATTAAATAAAACTATAATTTAGCATCTATTTGGGGTGAGATTGCAAACTTCCAGGCTTGAACAGGCTTCACGTACACACTCTATTTACTAGTGTACACACTCTCAGCGGCAATCGCGTGATCGTGCCTCTCGATTCCTGTGTATAAACTCAGGTTTCAATTTCACACCTGCTTATCTATTACATATTAATAAAATTAATCTAAATATTTATTTTATTTAACAAATGCACAGTAGGCCTACAGCCTATGCTTGTATTGTTGCAACATATATATATATATATATATATTACATTTAATATTTATAATTAAATTTACCTCAAGATGTTATTTTTTTCCATTTTTGGAACATGTTTCGGGTACTATCTTGTACCCATCCTCCTGATAGTACAAGATAGTACCCGAAACATTTTCCAAAAATGGAAAAAAATAACATCTTGAGGTAAATTTAATTATAAATATTAAATGTATTATATACATCAAGAAACGGACTGTAGCAGAAAGACTATATATATCTTTTATATATATATATCTTTTATATGCATTTTTAAATGCTATGAATCAATGATTACTTTTAAAGAATGATGTAAAACTTAAATATTGAGTTGAAGGGGCATTCTGTTATGTCTGTTTTAATTTATTTTAAATCAGCCCCATACAGTTATCAATATTACAATGTAATAGTTAATAAAGAGACGTTCAAATGATATTTGAATATTTAATTGTGTCATCAACATAAGACAATAAATCTTGTTATTACGTTAATATGTGTTAATTGCAAATCCTGTCACTCTGTTAAGCCTCAGCACACTTTTCGCTTCCTCTAGGTCCATAAACCTAGTTTTAAATATTACATACGGTCCTGTGACCGCTACAAATTGTAGCGGAACGTGGTAGTTTTCTTGTGAGTTGTTTATGTGTGCCCACTTACTTGTGTAATTCTGGCGGTTGGCAATATGTGTTCAGTCAATGTCGATTTCTATTTAAAATATGAACTAGAGTTTGAAGTTAGGTCCCGGGGCAGTAGGCGGTAAGGAAATATTACCTCCTTAAGGAAGCAGCTTGGGGAGTTAATCACCGCTGGAACCGGGTTTTCCGGTTCCAAACTAAAGGATGTTGTCTTGGAGACGGAGTTATGCAGTGAGACGTGGGAGGAGCTCAAAAACCTATTTGAAGACCTCGAATAGGCCGCATCGACATCACGGGCCAGCCAGAGACTGCGGCACCGGTTACAATATCTTCTGAACCGGCTACAGAACATCGAGGCCCAGCCAGTGACGGGTGAGGCAAGGACTGCTGTGGAGTCACTGTGGAGCTACGTTCGGCCATTGTGCATAGGGCGGACTCCGCGTACTTCATAAGCTGGAACTTCAGGAACGGTTACAGACGGGAACAGCGGACGATATTTTGCGGTTATGTAAACGGTCGAATCGTGACCGATACACAATCGGACTGAATCCGTGCAGGGATAACATCATGTCATGGACTGGCTGCTTACACCAGTCAAGCTCTCATTAATGCCGTCAATTCTTAGTCGGGTGCTTTGACAGAAACTTTCAACAAGTACAGCAACGATATAAAAAGTACCTGTCTGTGTGTGGTGATTACGTGATGAAGGAAGATAGATATATGTATATGTAACTTTCGTATTTTAAAAAATATTTTCCCTTATTTTGGGACACGACAATTGAATATTACGTTTCGAACAGCTCGCACATATGGATTAGACTCGATAAGCTGTTCCATGGCTTTAGTTCAGACTTTAGTGTAACTTGGTGCTTCATCTGTTCCACAACCAACGTATTTAATTTTCCCGATCCCTTAATATATTCTCACAATACTTGTAATCCTTTCACAACTCATTCTATTAAAGTGTGCTCTCTTTACGCCTGTTCTCTCTTCATTCTTTAATGGGTCGTCCTGGATACTGGATGGGCCTCATTTAGGATACTTTTTAGAGTTTGCAAACGATGGTATCGATTTAAGAATCTTTAAGATAACTATCCTGTCTCTCCTCTTTTCTTTATTTTTAAAAATGTTTCCCGCTTTAAATGATGACGGTGAAATTTCATGATTGAAATAAATTACAGTCTTGTAATATTCATGTGTCTGTACAATACTTAACAGTAGACATTTTAGAAATCAAATGTGATTGTTTTTAGAAAAGTGTTAATAAGATCTACAAGTTTTTCATTCCCCTTGTGTTTAGTGATTTATTTCACGGTGCATGCTATCTTCGAAATTGCTTCGTATGCCAGACACCTTAAATAAAACATATTCCAACTTCAGTAAACAACATTCGTGGGACCGTAATACTGTAATGAAATTAAATACTTTTTCATATCAACCAATACGTTATAAACAATGTTATACACACGCGCGCGTGCACACACACACACACACACACACACACACACACACACACACACACACACACACACATCTGCCTGCAAGTTTTTATTTTACACATGTATACATAAATATCAAAACCATTACCTAAAGGCTAAGCAGTATGTCTATCACCTGCTACGCCATTCAAACTGGTTTTCCACATTGAGTAAAGACCGTATTGAGAGGGAAAGGCCTAGAAATAAATCTATTGGCTGAAATAAAAGGAGAAAGAAGGTAAGCGTTAAATAGAGTGGCCTAGCAGGGGAAGAAATTGCAAGCCTACAAACGTCTAGGTTAAGGAGAAGAAGATAAATATTATTTCTATAACAGCTTCATTTTCATTTTAAAAAACTATACGTAAAGTCTAAGTGTCACTGTTTCAGTTTGTTTTGTCAAAAACGTTATGTTACAAAATACACATAATTTTACATACCAATGCTATTTGATAACCGTAACTTATTTTCTCATTAAGCGGTCTTCTTTCACGTTTGGTTAGATTGTCAACGTAACAATAGTGAACACAAATAATCTTTGTAGTGCTCTGGGCAACATATGATGTAATTTAATATATTTTTCAGGCAATTATTTGGCTTTTAAAATAAAAAATAAAATTTCTTGTACCCAAGAAACATCATGAAATTGACACTGGCAGAAGCTGACAAATTTCCACACTTTGTTGAATTCGGAGTCAAGACTTCTCTTTGTGCCATGAACGCGTTTTTCAGTATAGTATAAATAATTGTCATATAATTCACACAGCTTTTTTTGTATTGAATTTTACTGCAAAATCTGAATTTGACGCTACGTGATTTTAGGTAACGTCAAGCGGAGATCATCTGAGACACAACTAATCCCCGTATAGCCGTACCGCCACAGGTATAAAAACGTCACAAAATCCTCTTAAAAGTTGGAAAAGCCGAGACGAGCTGCGGGTGTTAGTGAATAATCAAAGCACTTAACACGAGGCTTGGAAGACTTAGTGCCATTGGATAAATTATGGATTACGGCTCAATAGAAACTGCTTCAATCGCATTTGTTGCTTGTGGCACGCTCACCTTATTCTCAAGTTCCCTCCGAAATATATCTTCCACTTTACTCTATTTTCTTTACCTTTCTGTATTTGCACAGTCAAAAAGGAAGTATAACTTTGTATCTTCCACGTACGTGTATGTCGCACTAAGATGCGTAACATTTGTACAGTTCACTTAGCCATTTAACTCAACGACACTCTTTTACCTAAACAAGAGACGTGACACTTAATTTCCTCTTATTCAACACTTACAGAGATCCCTGTAACACTTATTTCATACGAGATCCCTTTCCTTTCTTATACTTGGCGTCTAATAAATTACTAACCTGCCATAAAAAAAAATTATTAGTATTTTGGTATTTTCGTAAATGTTATAAATTAAAAGCAGGAACTAAAAAATATGTTTGCTACATAACCGTAAGTAACTGGCAACCTCAGAATTATGTTTCTTTATTATTTAGTTATATAATCTCCACTTTAACGCTGATGAAACTTTTGTCTGTCCTAAACATGCTTAGGCCTATAATGTAATTTTCTTTAAAGAATCAACGTCTCCAGTGTTAATTAATTTAGCAACGACTTACATTGTATTGGTACTGTTCTTTTTCTCTGATTTTCATTTTAGACGTTTCAAAACACCCCGTTCTGGATTGAGAGCTAGGTACCTTATAAATGACAGTCACGTTTTGTATACATTGCATTGTGATGTGAATAAGTTTAGGGTGGCAATGTACACAGTAGTCATAAGAAATTTAATATTCGTAGAAAATACGATGTTACATTAACATTATTCAAATGTTGTGAAATGTAAGCAAAGTTGAAAAACAATTAAAAATAAAACTGATAGTATTTACTTTTCTCATTGGGTAACTCAGTACTTTGTTCAAGGACTGTACAGAAGGATGGCAGAGGGCTCAAGGGTTATAGGGTATCCCGGTGATGAGTAATGTTTAACAAGTGATTAGCCCTATTCTAATGTTCCGTGGCGTTCAATAGGTTTATGTTATACAATACAGAAAAGGGAGACAGGTAACTTTCCAGCACGATTGTTGTTGCTGGCCAAGTTGTTTAAAACAAACATTTTGCAATAAAAGGATTTCTAGCTTTCTAGCATCTAGGTGTATTTGTTAAACCGGTTTCCTGGTATATCGTTTAACTATTTTGCTAAGCACCTAAAGCTTTGGCTCAGTTCGATAAATTTCATAAGGAACAGAAGCTTATTAGAACATAGATAAGACATGCATACACATCTATATAAAGTGTAAGCATATAATTGAATACGTTTTCCTGTACATTATATTTCCTGTATACGTCCATGTCATTAATATTTTATCAAAATTATCTGTAGTCTTACAATCCATACTAAATTTTATTTGTGGAAACCAATAATATTTTTGTTTTTTTTGTTTTAAAAATTCTATAAATCAATTTGTTGTGATCTGTTTGTTTGGATTATATTAATTTTAAAAAAACTCAAGTCTACTGCTACTACCGTATGAGAATTTCCATTTAAAGTTAACGCAGTGCGATTGGTAACACAGAAGTTCCATCTGTTTTAAACAAGGATTCCATTCTTTGAGTAGGCGATCGCGGCTCCACACAGCAGGCTTGTTGGAAAGCGTTAAAACTTTTTTTTGTGTGTTTCAGATAAAACGAAATCGAAACATTAGTTTGGCGTTTGGAGTTGGGGTGGGGGAGGGTGACAACGACGAACAGAAAGGGGATCAGTGACATGCGGGGGAGGAGGATTGGATTCTGTGGAATTGTTTCTGGAAACAATCGCAGCCAAACAGATCCTCTAAGCCTCGGAAATCCGATACAGAGAAACTGTAAGTTTGCTTAGGTTTACCAACAGCGTGTACTGTTCCACTCGCTCGCTCGCTTGTTTGTTGTTATACAACAGAATACATGCTTCTAATATAAACAGAATATTTCAATTCATTTTACATAAAAACACTAATCATATTTAAAAGAATCTATGAATCTTATTTAAAATTTATAGTTGTTATTTACTATACAGTTTTGTTTTTATTGCAATGCTACAAATAAATTTTAATATTAAAACTTAATATAAAATATATGTTTTAATATTATATTTTGCATAATGTTAAATTATTAATTTAACATTTAAGCCTTCGTCGTCGACGTCACAATTTTGTTGTTTACACTTCCTGTAATCCACAACAATTATTAAGCATTGGTTGCTGTCGATGAAACACTCATGTTTCAGAGGAAGAATACGTAATAAAATAATTGGAATTAAATAAATTATTGTGATACAAAAACAAAGTAAATTAATCATTTTTATATGAATAAATATGAAAAAGCAACCACTATTTCTCTGTTTAGTGTTACTGTTGAATTACATTGTAAATTTGTGATACTGTAAAACACTTAGAACAGAATAACTTATTTAAGATTTAAAGATTTTAAAAATTAAAAACTAAATACTGCCTTAAATTGTGTGTCATTTAACTGAGTTTAACGTTTATTTATGTACAATATACCTGTAACCGTTAGACGATATGCTTGTTATGAAATTTTGTAATGATCGATTGATGCAAAAAGCGAAATAATACAATAAAATAGTTTCAAAAGAGCTGGCATATCGTTTACATTATTTAAAGATAAATAACAATATAATATCATTAAAGTTCAACAGCATCCAATGTCTTTCATGTTCACTCGAATCTGACATCATTTCTGATGGAAGAAAAAAACATACAAACTAAAAGTGGGCTTCAAACTATTCAAGAGTTAACATTCTGTAATGTGTTCTAATTATTGTAGTGCTGTCGCCGATTTTGTTGTTGTTGTTGTTCCTGTTCCTCTTCTTCTTCTTCTTCTTCTTCTTCTTCTTCTTCTTCTTCTTCTTCTTCTTCTTCTTCTTCTTCTTCTTCTTCTTCTTCTTCTTCTTCTTTCTTCTTCTTTTTCTTCAATTTTATTTTTGTACATTTAACTATAAAAGTTAATTGTAACAGAAGAATAATTTCGTTTCAATAGACTTAAAAAATTTGTAATTTCTTCTTCTTTTTCCTCATTTAATTTATTTTAAATGTGTATTTTTTATTCAAAAATGCAGCAGATGATTAATTTTACGTTTCAATGATTTTAGTAATAATTTTGTTCGTTCCTCATCATCTTTTTTTCCTCAATTTTTGAATCTACTTTCTTTCGTCTCTCCTCTTATTCTTTTCCTCATACTTTTTGTCTCCTTATTTTGTTTACTCTTCTTCATTGTCTTCTTTTCACATACATTTTACAGTTTTTCTAGGTTTACAAATGCTATATAAGTTATAACTCTGGGATAAATGTATGGCAATTTTCATGTTTTTCACAGATCATCCTCTTTTTGAAGACTGTCCTGCAGACTTTTTTTTAACATTATCAACGATCATAAAATATATTGTAAATTTTATAGAGATTAATAAAAAATCAAGTATGAGTACTATAGACATGAATCTTCGATCAAATATGCTAATAAAATTCTTCTTCACTACATAGCATACATAGTCAACGGATAGTTGTTAATATGGGTAGCATGCGTTGCTTACATGACGCTTGTCACGTGGTTTAACACTCAACATTTTGCACCCGCGCAGATCTGTCTAGATGAGAACTCGAAATCCCGGCGCATTCTACAGGCTCTCATATCCTGATTCACCTAACCATTCACCTGCATGTTTCTATGTAACATACCATTATATGGTATTACGCTTACGTAACACTGATTACATATGAAACCCGATCTCTGCTAATTAAACCCGTGACGAGATCAATTCATGGATTTCTCATGTTTCATCACATATCTATGTTATTGTAAGTGAAGAGTTTTTATTTCTGTTGGAGACTATACTGGTGGCGCATTGTTATTCATTATATCCAGTAGGCACTTGATGATTGCAGTCTTAAGAATGATAGGTGTGTGGATTTCAAAATATCTTTCGACAACTTGCGATACCTAATGTCTACTTATTCTTGTGCAAACATCGTTTTCTTAACGTTGTTTTGTTCATTTTCGCGATTATTCGTTTCCTCCATTTCGTCTTCAACATTCTTCTTTTCTTTTTCCTTAATGTCGAATTCAGGATTTGTTTTTTAAACGTACTATAGCAATCATGAACACCTCAGAGAAAGTATCTTGTTTTTATATTATTTTAAAGCTTCCATCGCCTCCTGGACCCTCCTCGTTCATGGCGTTACCTATTTTTCGAATACCACCATCTATCCTACAAAACACTACTTCTTTAGCACAAAAAAGTTGTTCCGATTGTACTTTTTAGCCTCAGTTGTACTTTCAGAGCTGTAAGTTATGATGCTGTTGCCTAGTATTGTGTTATACATCCCAGTCTTCTATTCTTTATTATTTTGTCTCAGTGAAACTAAACGACAGACGCGGACTACTATTAGTAACAATATTGTTACATCGATCGCACAAACAGTCGAATCAATAATTAAATACCAGAAAACTCGTTACTCAAGAAATGTGTTACAGTATTTATAAACATTTTTAATATATATATAATTTGAAAACTGTCTAACATAGAATATCGCAACAAAGACCATAACGTATCAATTATGAATGAAAGTTCAATAAGCAGTACCAACCAGTAACGCATGCTGAATATCCAATAACATTTTACACCGCTTATTCCCACACAATGCTCAAAACTACAATCGATTGGCCGCGTTTCCAAAATACCGGACTTCAAAACCCCACCAAAGTTACGAAATTGTTCCACTACTTTTGTAGATGGGTTGGCAAGGATTGACCGACCTTGAGAATGCTTGCAAGCCCTCTAGCTTACAGTGCCGTTCATTGACCTTGTAAACTTCCTTGTAATGTAAGTTACCAATCGTGTAGGATAAGAATATTCAAAAACGCGTAGGCCAGAAAAATAAATCGAAAGGAAAAATTAAAATATTAAGCAAAAATTGAAAATAACTTAAAGCAAAGGGAGACAGGGGTAAGAAGAAGAAGAATAATGTGTATTATATCTGTAGTAAATGACATCATTTACACACATTAAATTGTATACAAATTATATATCGTATACAAGTATTGTATATTTGCGTACACTTGTTTGAGAATTATGCCAACCGACAATGGCGTCAAGATATCCTGAAACTTAAACTTAATAATAGTCTAAAACGTCTACCCCTTGGTTAAGTGGCGGAGCTGTGTCAGTAATTGGTAGATATGCGCGTATTACAGCTTTAAGTATATGTTCCCGCGGCTATAATACCCTCGTCCACTTACTGGCATGAATACTACGCAGGAAACGTTTATTAACATCGATAAGCAGGGAGTAGTAATTTGCGTAATGAAAGCTATTTCCGTTATGACTAGTAAATGAGTATTATTTAACACTTCTTACTATTGAAAATCAATAACAATTAACCTCTGTACTAACGGCCACGATGAAACGATGGCCAAACTGATGCCTTTAGTATTTTGGCAAATTTGTTGGCACGGAGCAATTCTCTTTTACTTAATTTATAGGCCTATTACTAATTTAACCTATGTCATGATTGTATATCAAGTATTGCTTAATTGTGTGATTAGAGAATTAATTGTAAAGCTAGTCAATTCTATTGTAATACTGTCTACTCAATTGAAAATTGTATACGGTTCTATCTAATTTCTTCAACAATTATTATCAACGTAACGAGTCCTATCTGAGTTGTTATGCGAGTTCTACCAGAAAAAGTGCTGTAGCTTCTTTTTCCAATCTCATCAGCTAATAGAAACATTAGATTTTGAAATGTATGCAATTAAAGGGTTTTGCCATAAATCAAATTTTACATCGTGGTTTACATATTTAGTTTTTATACACAAGAGCAACCAGATATATTCTATCCACTTGGGAACGGAACAACTAATTGTTCTAGAAAGGATGATCTTTACTAACGTAGGTAATCTCAGCAGAAACGCTCCTCCAGCTATTATTGTCTTACATAAATAAATCTGAGGCACTGACTTGAGCTTTAATTAAAGAGTTGTTCTTTTATTTTTTTTGAAAAATTTTCTATTTAAAAAAAATTATTGAATTTGAAATGATTGTTACATTATTTGCCACTGCTATTTATTAAATTTGGTGTTGTCATAAATTCAAATCAAATTAAAGTAACTTTTAGAAGATGGTAATTTAACTGGAAAGGCAATAAATATTGTAGACTCTTCAGAAGGTCTGATGATTAGTCTTCAACAAAATTCGAAGATAACTCATTGAACTTCACTGTTATGCCTAACTATAATAAACCTCATTGTTTCAAGTGCAATAAAAATATTTGCACGCCACTATCTGTGTTCTGTAACAAGAAAAATAATTATATATTTATATCTAATAAAAATGGTTCAGGTTTGTGTAAGAACATTGTCATTCAGTACTGTGTAAATACTATATAGATTTAAAAAGAGGAGTCAGTTTATGAATGGTGCCTTTAAAATCGTCACACATATTCTGCTTTAAATTGTGAACATGTTCAGTCTGTATCGTAAATATTACAATACGTCTTTTCGGTGTGTATACGTGGTTTACATTGTTATTTCTGGATGAAAAAGTCGGGCTAGTCTTCAAACACGAGGTAATCAGGGAGAGCCTTAGAATTCACAAGAATTTAAACAAAAAGTTTAAGAGTTTTGGAAAGGAGTGACAAGACCGCGCGTCACGGAGGAAACAAAATAGTACAGGAAAAATAGACGGAAAAAAGGTGTTTTCGGGAATAAAATTGCCCCGATACTTTATTGAACGAAAAAGGTAGATTTTGGCTTATATTTTATGAATCTAGAGAGTCCAGAGCGTAATCGTACCTAGTTTTATAAGGGTTGGGAGGGGTGAAAATACGGTTTTGGGAGGAATAACTTTTTAACGGTTAATTTTATTAAAAAAAAGTTTTAAACAAAAGTGGTAGCTTAAAATTCCGCGTATTGTGGTTTTTTGGATGACCTTCTACAACGAAAATTGAGGGAGATATGAATTTTTAAAAAGTAGGTATTTTTCGGGATTTTGAAATAGCGCAACAAAAAGTCAGGGAGGAGATCACAGGAAGGAAGTAGGACTGTAGACCGGTGGAGTATGTAGAGCTGAATGATATGGAAGCGTTTGTTTTGCCAGAGAAGGAAGAAGACTGTCGACTAGCAAAGCTTATTTATTTATAATACATATTGATTTCTCGCACACGGTAATTTAGTAAATATTACAATAATGAAAACCCAGACTTCCTTAATATAACATAAGCTTAACATCAAAGTAAAATGCAAACTCTCAATTCACATGCACTGCCGATAAACCAGGTCTTAGTTTATAGCTTCCCAAAGAAATTCAAAACACGTACTCATTCTAAAGTGCAAGTACATTGTACACTACAGCTATATGACCAAACTATTTAACACGTGTCAAACTAGGCATACAATAAACTTCCATCTAACCTAATAGCTTAAGTAAAACATCAAAAAATTGCAGCTTCAATAATATCGGGTCGCTTAAACAGCGCAATCTGTAAGACCAATTTCTAAGAACTTAAGCTAACGCGCGTTTAATAAACAATGGAGCGACCGATATTGAGTTCCGACACTGCAAAGACAGCTTAGAAAAAAATAACACAAATATTGGAAGCTACAGGTCTGAGGGCCATAGTAGCGGCACTAAAAGTTAGACTATACGATACCAAAATAAGTACTTACTTACTTACTTATCCAACGCCCGTCTTTGGTGCTTTCACCATTCGACGTCGAGCCTCCCAGTAGCGATTGATTGTGTTATCGTTCGGGTAAGTCAGCGATTGGCACGTCTGCAGGTGGTCGCCGTCCATCCTGCCAAGACCACAGAGAGGGCATGTTTCATCAGCAGCAAGACCGATACGGTAGAGATGCGCTTGGAGGTAGTCATGTCCAGTAGCAAGACGAAATCGTGCTACTGCCACAGCCCTCTCAAGACGCCTTGGAATCGCTCCCGCTGTGGCAAGGCTTTCCCACTTTTTGCCAATGCTAAGGTCCTTCAGAGTTTAGAGCGTGGCGTTGTTGATGGTGTTGGTTATGAGGTTATTTGCTCTATTGAGTGTGAAAGGTATCTCAGGCTGGTCAGTCTCTGCGCCGCGTTTTGCCAGGATGTCCGCCCTTTCATTGCCTGGTATTCCAACATGGCTTGGAACCAATTGAAGAGCTACAACCCAGCCATTCTTGATGAGTTCGGCCAGTTTCTCGCGGCACTGGATGGTACGGAGGCAGTCAGTTGAAGCGTTGCTACTCAGAGCTGATATTGCGGCCTGTGAGTCAATGAGGAAGACTGCTTTGGAAGGAGTTAGGTTTTGTGTGCTTAATTGGTTGGAGGCTTCAAGCACCGCGCAGACCTCCCCGTCGTAGTTGCTAGCATTTTTCCCTACAGCCATTGAGTCTTCAAACATGCTGCAGAACCATCCTGCGCCGGCCCCTTTTATGTCAGAAAGATGTGAGCCATCGGTATAGATGTGAATCCACTCGGTCGACGGATATCTTAAGTTAATGGTTTCGAGAGCGCAAGCTTTGAGTTCGAGAGGGGTGGCTTCGGCTTTGTTTGTAGTTAGGCTTATGAGATCAAGCCGCTTGGAAGGTAGTGCAGGCACTATAGAGGTGAAGTGTCTTAGAGGAGCTGTGTTGTCCATTGCCAGATTATATTTAGTAATTAGGGACTCAGCATACGTCAAGGGTGAAGTTTGAGTTTTGAGTCGTTGGAAAGCATGGTTGTACCCACTCCAGTAATTTTTATCCACTCTCTTGGCCCTTTCCCAGAATTTCAATGTAGATTTTTCTCTCCGACTGTAGAGGGGCTCGATGCCAGTTTGCAGGAGCATAGCTGGGATTGGAGTCGATTTGGCTCCTCCGGTAATCAGTCTAAGTGCATTGTTTTGCACGACTCATATTTAGCTAGGCTTGCTTTGCTTGCTAGGGAGGTTACCTCGCCTCCATACTCCAAGACGGGACGGACATATGTTTTCTATGCTGTGGATAACACGTCCTGCGTAGCTCCCCACTTGGTTGCAGATAGTCTCTTCAAGAGGTTGATGCGCTTTTGACTTTTCTCGGCTACCTCCGTAATGTGGGCACCCCAGGATAGTTTGGTGTCAAGGTTGATTCCGAGGTATTTGGAAAAAGATACTTGCTTTAGGGGTAGATTTTTGTACACTAGGTTGACTGGGTGGGTCCTGGTAGACATTGTGAATAGCTGTGCAACTGTCTTATCAGCGCTTACTTCCATTTTGTTCAGATCCGCCCATTCTTCCAATTTAGCAAGTGCCTTGTTCAAAGCTTCTTCGAGGGCGAGGATGTTACTTCCGGTGGCCCAGATTAGGACATCGTCAGCAAAGAATAAGAAAGATACTCCTGGGATCTTTTGGATAGCTAGCATCAGGTCGTCAATCATGACGTTGAAGAGCAAACAGCTTAGGACGGCTCCTTGAGGGAGACCTTGGCGCAGCATCATATAAGGGGAAGTAGAGTTTTGAAATTTGCACGGATATAGCGTTGCGAAAGGAAGCTGCATATCCATTTAAGCATGTTCCCGTTCACGCCAAGTCTCTTTAGCTTGGATATAAGCATACGGCGCCATACTTTGTCGTATGCGGCCTTGAAATCCACCAGAACAGCCAATGTGGATTGCTTTCTGTGGAAACCGTCCTTAACGGCTTGTGTGAACTTCATAACTTGGTCCATTGTGGATCTATGTCTTCGGAATCCCGCTTGACAGTCGCTGATGGCGCCCTTCTTTTCGACGAACTCACGGAGTCTACGTTCAACCATTTTTTCTGCAGCCTTACAACATACGCTCGTCAGTGAAATTGGACGATAGCTACTGAGATTGCTTGCCGGCTTCCCTCGTTTCAGAAGCGACATTACTACTGCTTTTCTCCACTGGTAGGGAACTCTGATGTTCCATGTCAAATTGATAAGTTTCAGGAAGGTGTTTAAGGCTAGAGGGCCTAGGTTCTTAATGAAGTCTGGAAAAACTTCGTCAGGTCCAACGGATTTACCTTTTTTCAGCGTCGCGATTGCAAGCGTAAGTTCATCAGGTGTAAAATCTTTACTAAACAGAAGATATTCTTCCTCAGTCTGGCAGGAAGGAGCTTCATCTTGTGTAATCGCTTTTCTCTCTTCTGCTTTTACAGAGACGACTGATCGCTGCGTAATGTTTACTTAAGGCTGAAGCAACATCACTTGGGATAGTTAAGAGCTTGCCATTAGCCGTTATAGGCTCCCAGTGTCGTGTATATGCATCGTTGTTCAGTCGTGATACAAACTTGTGCGCTTTTGGGCCGTCTTTTCTAAAGTCCAATTTGGCCACGAACGATCTATAAGCGTGTCGTTTTGCAGTGGTGACAGCTCACTTCAGTTTAGATTGTGGTTTTCTCAAAAAAGTACAGTCTGCTATGCTGTGGGAGCGTTCAGCTTGAAGTCTCAGCTTCTTCCTGTCCCTCTTGAGTCTGTCCAGAGAGCAGTTCCAGAAGGGAGAGTACTTTTTTACCTGGCCTTTGGGAATGCTTTCATTGGCTGCTCGTAGCAGTCCTTTTACGAATAGTTCAGTTGAGGCATCGGGATTTGCATTTACCAGGTCTGCGGGTAAATACGCGTCCGACAACAAGGAGTACTTAGCCCAATTTGCTTTCTTGAAGTTCCATCGAGTAAGCTTAGGTGGTCCTGGCTGGCCAAAATAAGTGATGAAATCAGTAAAAGGTGCGGCAACTACAAAAAAAGTGGTAAGTGATTGTGCTCAGAAGTGATGAGAATACTGGCAGGCGGATGTGAAGAGAACGACCGAGGACCGTTTTGCCAAAGTATTTATGAGTACCATACCCACAGGGAAGAGAAGTAGTGGAAGAACTGAAAGAAGACGGCACAATGCTTTGGTAGAGACACAACATGGGTGTATTTATTGCTACGCCAATTACGTTACGCTGTTGAAAAGTCAACAGGAGCAGTTACGTGAAGGTTCTACACGTTTCCCGGCTAGCCGAAGAGGTGCAGTGCCTCTCTCAAGACCGTGCACTCAACTAACTTCTAGACTGTTTGAGACTTATAAGTTCCAGACTTGTAACTACGGAAATTATGCTGGTACACAGTCAAAAGAACAGAAAATTATCCTGGAACATCTGCGGGACCTATGTAAGTAATAGCGGCTGGGTTAGTGAGTTAGTTACACCTGGCGAGATTGTAGAATGCGGATCAACTGATTGTTACTGATTATTGGAAAGTGATTTCTGTGTTATTATTAGTGCGGAACTCTAACAGTTGACATTATTATTGGGTGTGGACAAATTTAACTTGAATATTATTGTGTCAGAATACTTTAATGATTTCAAATTGTTATTTGTGACTAACTAAACCTGGTAATTAGTGACTTCTTTAGTGTCTGTATTTTGTTTCCACTGTACAGTACGAATATCCGTGAGACAGTCGAAACAATATTGTTACAACGGTCTACTCGATCGTCGTAGGTACAGCGGAAACAAAATAAGTACAAGACACCAATTAAGTCACTAATCACACATTTAATTGTTACAGTAAAACAGTTCGTAATTAACCACACAGTCTCCACAACAAATCAAATAAAAATTGTTCACACGCAATAAAATGTCCACAAATATTAAAACTCAATTATATTACAATTATACCGTCTGATTATAAAACGCAACACTTCACTAATAACTACTTGAACGTACACAGTAATAACTCGAACCGCTCTGGAAATATATCGCACTAATACTCTCGAACAGCACTACCAATATCTAGCATTGAACTGAAAACTAAGGCCGCTACCCCATGTTTTTATAGTCACGCTCACACACCAGAAGCTTCCAAACTGTGTCTTATCTCTCGTGAACTACGTAATTACTACGGCCTTGACACAGGCCGAGCGCCCGATCGAAGCCCGGCAGAGTCGAGAAGATTCTCGCAAAATGCTTATAGTAGCACGTACACCACACGCGTTACATCAAGATCCTTCTGGCACATTCGATAAACGCGTAGATCGTTCTGTGCTGTCGTAACACTGCCCCATCCTTAAGCCCGTTCGACCAGAACTGGCAAAGCGTCTCTAAAGTTGTACTTAGCCAGGCGATCTAGGTGGACGACCTTGAACTTTCGTTGTCCTTCCTGTTGAATCCGATAAACAACATCGCTAATTATTTTTTTCACAGTGTAGGGTCCTTCCCAGTTCGACTGAAGCTTAGGTGAGCGACCACGACGGCGCATTGGATTGAACAACCACACCTGATCTCCTTCTTGGGAACCCACACTATTGCTGCGAATGTCATACCGAGTTTTCATTTTATCACTGGCAATCTTCAGCCGTCCTCTTACCAAGCGATTCATTTCTCGCAGTTGGTTTTCTAATTGCGAGGAATAGTTCTGCGGCTCTTGGGACTGAGTCCCAGGTGATCCGAAGACGATCTCAGGTAAGTCCCCAGGAAGACGGATCTCCCACCCAAACATCAATTTTGCTGGAGTCATGCCGGTTGTGTCGTGTTCTGATGACCTATACGCCATGAGGAATAGTGGTATACGTTGGTCCCAGTCTGTTTGGTGGTCGTCAATAACCTTCGAAAGATGTTGCTCAAGTGTCCTATTGAATCTCTCAACCATCCCGTCCGTCTGAGGATGTAGAGGCGTTGTCCTGGTTTTCGAATTCCGAGTAGACGGCAAAATTCTTTAAACACTCCTGATTCGAAATTTCTCCCTTGATCCGTATGGATTTCCATAGGGGCTCCATAACGGCAACAGAAGTTGTGAACTAACTGCTTTGCCACAGTGGTAACCTCCTGATTTGGAATTGCGTAAGCTTCCACCCACTTAGTTAAGTAGTCACCTACAACCATGATGTACCGGTTCCCATCGTCAGTAACTGGGAATGGTCCAGCAATGTCTATGGCAATTCTCTCGAAAGGTAGTCCAACGTTATACTGTATCATTTGTCCCCTCCTTCTGGTTTGTGGGCCCTTGCTTGCAGCACATATTTCACACGTCCGGACCCATTCCTCTACGTCGTGGCGAACATGAAGCCAATAGAATCGCTTCCGTATTTTGTCAAGGGTTTTGTTAACGCCAAGATGGCCTCCAGATGTTCCATCATGCATCTTCTTCAAAACAGACTGGACTTTACTTCGGGGAACTATCAACTGCATGACCAAGTCTCGTCCACCTGCACTTTCCCTAGCACTCTTCAGCAATCCGTTTTCTAAGGTGAGAGAATCCCATTGTGCCCAGTAGCCCTTCAGCACTTCGGACCCATGGCAGATATCTTGCCAATCCGGGCGGCGACCTTCCTCTTTTGCTGTCAAGATCGGTCCAGTGTCTTCATCAGTCATCTGTTCTTGTCGACAGTCTTGTGTTGTCCAGCCGTCAGCCAGAAAATCTACAGTGATGGCTTGAACATGTTCCCTTGAGTTTTGTTCTTCCTTTCTGTGGCAATGTCGGCAGTCTTCCGGGCACGGTCTTTGTGACAAGCCATCTGCATTACCATGCAGGCGCCCCCGCCGATGTTGTACCTTGAAGTTGTACTCTTGCAGACGTTCGAGCCACCTTGCCAACTGTCCTTCCGGATTTTAAATCTCAAGAGCCATGCAAGTGCAGCATGGTCGGTACGTAGTGAAAATTCTCTCCCATAGAGGTATTTATGGAAGTGCTCCAAAGCTCTGACAATTGCCAACAACTCTCTACTTGTAACACAATAATTTCTCTCTGGTTTAGAAAGCGGCTTGCTGTAATACGCTATTACTCGTTCTTCACCGTTCTGCACTTGAGACAAAACTGCTCCTAGACCAGTATTGCTTGCGTCTGTGTCTACGACGTACGTCCCTTCGGAAGCTGGAAAAGCGAGAATTGGCTGCGAACATAATGCAAGTTGCAAAGTTCTAAGTGCTTGATCACACTCTCTCGACCATTAGAAGTTTCGTTTATTTTCCGTTAGCTCATGTAGTGGTTTAGCAATAGTAGCGAAGCCTTTCACAAAACGTCGGTAATATGAGCATAACCCCAGGAAACGCCGAACTTCGTGTTTATTCTTCGGGACTGGCCAGTCTCTTACGGTGTCTACTTTATTAGGATCCATGCTAACACCCGCTGCCGAAACCAGATGGCCCAAATACTGTACTACCTTCTGGAATAGAGAACACTTCTTCGGGCTCAGCTTCAGTTGTGCACCGTGAATTCTAGTTAGAACTTCCTTAAGGTTTTCCAAATGATCTACGAAAGTTTTCCCAATCACTATGACATCGTCTAAGTAAACAAGACAAGTTTTCCACGTCAGGCCTCTGAGTATCAGGTCCATCAATCTCTCAAATGTTGCCGGTTCATTACAGAGTCCAAATGGCATGACGTTAAATTGGAATAAGCCAATTGGGGTCGAGAAAGAGGTCTTTACCTTGTCTTCTTGATGAAGACCCACTTGCCAATATTCACTCTTCAGGTCCAATATGGAAAACCACTGTGCTCCGGACAACGTGTCGAGTGTATCGTAAACGCCAGGTAATGGATAGCAGTCTTTCTTTGTAACGTCATTTAACCTCCGGTAGTCTACGCAGAAACGCAATCCACCATCCTTCTTCGCTACCAGCACTACAGAGGAAGACCAAGCACTTAACGAAGGTTCGATTACTCCCTCTGTCAGCATGTCCTGTACTAACCGAGACATCTCCTCTTGTTTAGATAATGGAGGCCATCGAGGAGGTTGGCGTATCGGTGTTGTGTCCCCGGTATTGATGACAATCTTTGAATTCGTGTAAAACTGTCCGAGTTTTTCACCTCACCACTTGAGAGGTCGTTAGAAGATCTGTTCAATAATTCTTGCAATCCCTGTGGTAATTTGGAAGTATCCGAAGAACTGGATCTTCGTTGCGCTATTCCGGCTACCCAGGCCACAGGAGTCAATTTGCCTAGGAGCGTATTGCTTTGTAAAGTGATAGCTTGATTCAAAATATTCGCCACTCTAATAGGTACATTTCCGGTTTCGTCAGGTTTTACTAAACTTTTGGCAATTAGTATGCCCGGTGTGCTGACTACCTGGGGTTCGAATATAGAGCACTGGTTGCCCCTAGAATCTACATCGGTTCTAATCATGATGATCTTTTCAGAGTTTGGCGGAACAGTTACGGCCACTTGGTTTAAGACGTCCATCGATTTTTCTGCTGTCGTCATTATTGATAGGATTACCTCTTCGCCTCCGACTCTCAAGACATTGTTTTTGAAGTCGACTATAAATCCGTATGCGTTCATAACGTCCACACCAAGAATTGCTTCATCCACAATGTCTGCAACAAGTACTTGAAGATTAAACTCAAGTCTAACGAGGCGTAGGTGTATCTCCACTTTTCATACACTTTTACAGGCCGTTCAGTAGATGTTCGCAAGCTGCAAGAGCACCAGACTGGCTTGAGATCTTTCACCACGTCGGGGCGCACAATAGAAACTGTTGCGCCTGTGTCAACTACTGTAATCGAGGTTGGCCTTTCTTGAACAAATCCGGTAACTACCATGCTCCCGCTGTTTTTCTGAAGTGTAGAAATTGCGTATTCTCTAGGGGCTTCGTTCCTCCAGTTAGTCAGCACACGCTCCGTTGTACCGACTATTGCTCGTTTACCTGCTGCTGAATTCTAACCCGACAATCTCGTTGTAGATGTCCAGGTTCCCCACATCTATAACACTTTCGTCATCCATCCTTTCTTATTTTATTCTGTGGCGCCGACCGTCGAATCTCTGTTCCTTGTTCTTCTTCCTCATCGACTGTGCCGTCGAGATCTTTTAGAACGCGCACTTTATGACTTGTCCAACCAGACGCTGATTTGGCGTCCTCAAATTACAAAGCAGATATCAGGGCGTCCGCACTATTCTGGTGTCTTGCCATTCGTAACACTTGCTTGTTCGTTATCTCGAACACCGGCAGTAAACGTCTGCATCGCAAAACTCGTTCGAAAATCTTCTGGCGCTTCAGGATAGGCCAGTCTAATTAGTCTGTCGATACTTGCTTCAAACTCTTAAAGGCTCTCCCCGGAATTTTGTCGCCTTGCTCCCAACTGGGTGCAGTACACATCTCGCAAATGTTTATCACCATACCGTAATTCCAGAGCTTTCATCAATTCGGTTTATGTGTTTTGGCTGTCAGGTGGCACTTTCTGTAGTAATTCTGTCACAGGCCCTTTTAAAGCAAGAACGAGTGAAACAGCCTTGTCTTTCTCTGTCCAATTATTTGCGCATGCAGCAGCTCCAAATTGGCGGAGGTACGTTGCCCAGTGACTGCTTCCGTCAAAGGTTGGAGCTTTGACATGAACTGTCCCTACTGCAGGCAAAGTGACTTTCTCTATTAACTTATTTTCTGTGTCTTTTTCTGTCTTTATCACTGGTACAGTCTGTTCAGAAATTTGTTTGGTCGAATCTTCATGCACTGTTCAACTTCAATTTTAATTTGTTCTCATATATTTGCCATTGAGTTTTCTACTGCAGATATTTTTGTTGACATAACTTCTTCCACAGCCAAGACAGATTTTTCTACTTTAGCTATTTTATTTAACATGGATTCTTCTACTTCAGATATTCTGGTAATCTGATTATTGAGCTCACCTCGTAATTCACCTACGTCACCACTTAGGAGACCCAATTCTGCGGTAGTATGTTCTTGCATCTGCTTTTGTTCATGAATTAACGCTTTGATGTCACCTGCTTCACGTTTACGTTCCTCTTTTTGTCTTTCTTCTGTTTTTAGCATTAGTGCTTTCTGACGTTCCTCAGCTTCTCCCCTTTCCTGCCTGCGTTTTTCATCCTGTCGTTTTTCTGCTTCTTCCGCTTTCTCATCCTGTCGTTTCTCTGCTTCTTCCTGTGTCTGCAGCAGCAGTGTTTGTAAAGTTTCCATCATCTGACTGGGATCCATGTTTACCGATTAATTACGAATCGCACTCGTCTTGTACAAAGTGTCCAATGTTTCCACTGTTAACCGTTTTATCCCAGTTCTTACACCACTGTTACAACGGTCTACTCGATCGTCGTAGGTACAGTGGAAACAAAATAAGTACAATACACCAATTAAGTCACTAATCACACCTTTATTTGTTACAGTAAAACAGTTCGTAATTAACCACACAGTCTCTACAACAAATCAAATGAAAATTGTTCACAAGCAATAAAATGTCCACAAATATTAAAACTCAATTGTATTACAATTATACCGTCTGATTATAAAACGCAGCACTTCACTAATAACTACTTGAACGTACACAGTAATAACTCGAACCGCTCTGGAAATATATCGCACTAATACTCTCGAACCGCACTATCCAATATCTCGCATTGAACTGAAAACTAAGGCCGCTACCCCATGTATTTATAGTCACGCTCACACACCAGAAGCTTCCAAACTGCGTCTTATCTTTCGTGAACTACGTAATTACTACGGCCTTGACACAGGCCGAGCGGCCGAGCGAAGCCCGACACAGTCGAGAAGATTCTCGCAAAATGCGTATAGTAGCACGTACACTACACGCGTTACATCGAGATCCTTCTGGCACATTCGATAAACGCGTAGATTGTTCTGTGCTGTCGTAGCAATATATTAGTGAAAGAGGGAAAAGAAACACAAACAACGCCTGAAAAGTTGGAAACATTATTGTTGTTAGGCCGTGGTCTATGGATTGGAAAACTTTTAACAATGTATGTTTCTGTTATTATATTTTAAGCTTTGATGTTCGTTTCATGTAGTGAGACTATTCTTAAAGATTATATAAGCGATACTGTTGGTTTTGCTAAAATTTCCGGTAGACAATACCGCACGCGCGCGCGCGCGCGTGTGTGTAGCAATAATGATATTAGTAATATTGAACTATAAACCAGAAGAATGGACTGTAGGACATATGAAGAATGGCTGGATTGTCCAGTTCTACACTTTGTCTACTTGAAACCGGAACAAGCCAACCTCCGTGTAATCTAATTAAGTGATGATGATGAGAAAACAATGATGATGAATATGATGAATAACAATTAAGCGAGTCAGAAAAATATGAATTTTGCAATAATGTGTGAAATCTACTATAAACAAGTCTCTACAAAACAGAAAACTTAGAACTCTGATTCCTTTCTAAGTAAACCACAGGTCGTTAAGCTAGGTGCAAACGCGAAAAATTAAAAAAAATTTGCGAAAAGTTTTCAAAAAGAATTAGTGGATCAACATAATGTAACATAAACCGCGGTTTTTCATTTTATACGTAGAATGTAAGTCTAATTTAACTACGTACACGGTCAATGAGGTAGTTTTTTGACGTACATAATGTAAAATTCACGTTGCTAGGTTAACATGTAAACTAGACTAACAACTAATGTTTCTCGCTTTTCGTGAAATCCACGTAAGAAACCACCTCCAGTTAACGTGCTTGTCCGTTACTATGCATGCTCCATTTTCGCGGTAGAATTCCTTTTCACTAATACACTTTTATTTTCAATTATACTCCACTTTTGTGCACATCACAGAAAAAGCAACCTACTCGAAGTATGGCGGGGTGGCCCAAGGGCCATCCCTTGACAATTAGTACGCTTGCTCCCTTTCTGAGGCAGAACTCGTTTTTCACTGATACACGGTGTTAATACATTGTACCTTCTACTTGGTCACGCGCAATCAGCCCAGCGCACTTACGTCATACGTCGCGGTGCAGCACTCGTTGCCCGCCGCTGCGTTTGGTAGTTAGTTATCACTCAACCTTTAAGCTGTGCGTTTGCACCTTTCTTTTCTAGCCAGCCGCGGCAATCTAAATTTAATAATGTACTTCTTATTCGATCGTTTCTCACTGCTACATATTATGTAGCCTGGCAATCTACGCCACACTTTGTATTTTGGCTATGTGCGCCTGACGTAATTGCGTGGGCCTGCGCTTCTGAATAATGCTCAAATAAACGTAACTTAAATCTGATTTTACAGTCCACTAATTCATTCAAAAACATTTTTCTGACTTCCTACCAGCATCATTCAGCTTGCTACACTAACTCAAGAAAAACTCGAGGGCGTTAAGCATTCAACATTTGGTCCTCCGGGCCGGATATTATTTTAGCCTTACAGGCAACATTTTGGCCCGAGCGACCGCACTTTTGCCCAGCGACAGCATTCTCGTCCACAGCGGTATGCATCATATGGTCCTCCGGGCCGCGGATATGTATTTCACGGACGTGACTAACTTCATGGACAATTCGTCTCATTGTTCAGTGCATTAAGCAGGCCTCTCAGCATTTCCTTTTTCTTCATGATTTAATTCAACAACTCGTTAATTATCACCTACATTTGGAAATCGTATCACACGACTTGGGGACATCATATCTCGCCAACCGGAACATTGGAATCATCATTGCAGCATATGAGCATCTAGCACATGTCATTCGGCATGCGGGAAAATCCAGAGCAGCCTATCTAGACAGGATTCGACCGCATCGGACATCACCGGACAGGCAGCGACCATGTCTACATCATCTATTCTTGGGTTCCTGACACGACTACAAGGGTTCCGACAAGCTTTCGATACCTTCTAGAACGTGCCGATAAGTACCATTTCAACTGACTATCAACTCATGTTTTATATTAGTTTCAACTTGCATGATTCGCATATTTTTTCTCAATGCCATTAAAATAAACAAAGCAGTATTGAAATAATAATACAATTTAAATAATTTAAAATGTTTTTAAATAATTTGAATATTAACTTATAATTTCTATGCGAACTCAACAAATATTTTCTTTAATTGTAACTCGTACCTTTTCAAACAGCACTCACGTCATTAGTGATTATACTGCTATATTGTTGGTACTGCCTAATTCAGAATTTATTATCATATAAAATTAGTTTAAGATGTGTTAAGTAAGTATTACCGTGTCGTTGCGTGACTTTATAATTTGGACTTCCTGCCTGGTCTTGCTCATCGCGTTCCATTAACTTGGTCTTTTTGTATTATTATTTAATTTTTTTTCTTTTTTCTCTCATACCCAATCATGACGGACATGAAGGCGCTGATCAAGAAACGTGGCACGATAAAGGCCTCTATATCTCGCATAAATACATACGCAGACAATTTCGATCATGATACGCATGACCATCATGCACTAAAAATAAAGCTTCGCCACCTTATGGAGCTATCAGCCAAATATGATGAGATCCAAACACAAATCGAGTCTGAGGACTCCAATTTTGCTTGCGCGAGCGATAGGGTTCAGACCGAAGTTGACTTATGCAGCATAGAATGCAAGCTGCAAAATTTATTAGACCATGCCGAGGAGATGAGCAGGAAGGCAGCAAGTCCATCCGAAGTAGTCACATTCAGCACGCCTCCCGGTTGCAACCGATTAAGCTACCCTGTTTCGCAGGTGATATAATTGAGTGGCAACATTTTTACAACATGTTCTTGGAGTTAGTTCATGTCCGAACGGACCTGACTGGCATCCAAAAGCTACACTATTTGCACTTATCATTAAAAGACGAGGCGCTGAATGTCATAAAATCGCTCCCTATCACGCACGAAAATTACACGGTGGCCATTGATTTGTTAAAGGCCCGCTATGACAATAAATTAATTGTTACCGCTTATCATGCAGGAAACGTCCTGGGCATGAGGCACATTCAACGTGAGTCTGTGCTCAGCATTTCTAAATTTATAGATGAGCTCACCGTCAATATAAATGCGCTGAACTCATTGAAACTTTCAGTAAATACGTTTGAGCTTATTTTTGTGCATTTTCTCGCCCAAAAACTTGACGAGCATACGTGCAGGTTGTGGAAGGAAACTTTGGGCGAAAAACAGCTTCCGATTTACGATAATTTTATTAAGTTTTTAAATTTAAGACGTCAGCTGTTACAAAACATAAATGCACCGACTGGTTCGTCTGTCGTCAGACAGGTTAGCGATAATGCTTCTTATCGCAAATCAGCTAAACGCGCGGAGTTCACTGGGTCACTAGTGCACACTCAAACAAACAATAAATTTTGTCAGCTGTGTCGTGGTAATCACAAACTGCTTGAATGCCCGCAATTTATAGCTCTACAACCCATGCAACGTAGAGAAGTGTTAATAAATAATAAAGTCTGCCTGAATTGTACACGGTCGGGCCATGACAGCTCGCGTTGCCCTTCTAAATTTTCATGCAAGGCATGCTCAAAAAGGCACTACACCATGCTCCATGCTTCGATAAATCAGTCGAACAACAGGAACAATAAGCAACGTTCTTTGAAGCTACAGACGTATAAATCAATTTTATTGTCCACCGCCGTATGCACTACTACCGATCATGCCGGTAAAAGGCGCCCGGTAAGAGTCCTGCTGGATTCAGGGTCGCAAGCCAATTTTTTTACTATGGGTTTCGCCCGCCGCATGGGCCTAAAACTAAACAAATCCGAGCTGCCTATCACGGGCATAAATAACTCATCATGTCAAGCCAATTTTAGCACACGCGTGAGCCTAAACTCACGCTATAAGGATTTCACCTTAAAAGTCCCCTGCGCTGTTCTGCCCAGAATCACAAATAATCTTCCCACAGAATCCTTTGACATCGCATCGTTGAAAATTCCAAAGGGGATATTTTTAGCTGACCCGCAATTTAATAATTCGTCACAAATTGACATATTACTTGGGGCAAAGTACTTTTTGCAGCTAATTGAGCCGACTAAATTTGTTCGAAGTCCGCATTTTCCGACAATCTAGGAAACTAAGCTAGGATTTATACTCGCCGAGAATCTACCCTTCAACGTAGACATGACTAAGCCTGTCTCTTCATTCATTGCACGCGACGACAATAATGCCATCTCATCGCAACTCAAGGCCTTCTGGCAGTTGGAGGATGTTTCGTGCCGTACTCTCTCAGATGAGTATTCGAAGTGTGAAAATCATTTCCTCGCAAACACCTATCGTAACGATAGTGGTAGGTTCGTTGTGTCGCTACCCCGCACCACAGAATGCCTCGGCGATTCTCTTACCGGAGCGGTTCGCAGGTGTCAAACCCTTGAACTCAAGTCTAGGCAAAACCAGTCCTTGCACTGGTTCACGCCAACGTTTAGGTCAATTACCCGCGCCCAGGGTCACTCCCTCCAAGTCATTTTCGCAACGCGCCGTCGACTACGCCGGTCCTATGTTTCTACGTCAGGGCGGGCAGCAATCATTACAATGATTGTAGGTTTGCAATCATTTACAAACTCTTTCAGCAGGACGAATTCCAAAAATCCGCTCAAGACTTCGCCAGTCCACGTGGGATTAAGTCAAGCCAAGCCAAGTCAAGCCAGTCCCTTGTTCACTATGTCAAATGATGCTGGGGATCCCGAGCCTTTGACTGCAGCTCATTTTTTGGTTGGCTCCCCCCTTACCCTTCTCCCGGAACCCGATTACTCGGATACAAAATTGGGTCGCTTGGGGAGATGGCAGCTGCTGCAGAAATTTACCCGTTCTATATGGAAGAGTTGGTCTAGGGACTATCTGCACCAGCTGCAGCAGAGAAATATATGGAAAAGGCATTCCAAAAATGTATCTATAGGACAGCTAGTCCTTATCTTAGATGACAATACTCCACCATTGCTGTGGAAACGCGGTATTGTCACTCAGACTTATCTAGGGCAGGATTCGTTGGTACGTGTCGCGGATGTCCGGACTGCTAGCGGCATTCTGCGTAGCAGAACGGCTATTCATAAGCTGTGCCCACTTCCGGTGGCATCAGACTGATTGACATATCGGTGCTTCATGCCCGGGACATTGCCGGTCGAGCACATGCTCTACCATGCACATTTTACTAAGGTACCATGTTGCTTATGTAACTTATGTTATGTTACTTATGTTACTTACGTAATGTGTACCTATTTGTACACTTGTATTTATTTGTATCATTTAATGTACGCTATGTTGCGGTGCATTGGTGAACATTTAAACGTTTCTCTTTTTCTTGGTGTGATGGCAATTATGGTGTACTGTGTGGTGCAGTGTATATTATTATTATACTAAATTTTTTGGGTATTTCTATTGTATATTATTATAGCAATTTTTTGTGGTATATTTTTTTTGTACATTATTATACTAAATTTTTTGGGTATTTCTATTGTATATTATTATAGCAATTTTTGTGGTATATTTTTATTGTATATTATTATACTAAATTTTTGGGGTATTTCTATTGAATATTATTATAGCAATTTCTTGTGGTATATTTTTTATTGTATATTATTATCGAGATTTTTGTGACATATTTCTATTGTATATTATCATAGTGAATTTTACAGATTTATTGCCTTGTATTATTGTGTAATACGGCGTATTTTACGCTAAGTGTCACGCTGTTATTTTTAAATTTGTTGGATTTCTCTAATGATTGTGCAATGCCACCTACTATGTCCTTATTGCTATGTATTATTGTTATTATTCTTATTATGTTTTATCGCATATTCAAGCCTTTGGACTATTGTTACATATTATTTATTGAGCATTGATTAATAATGTATTTACACTTGTTTATATTATATTTGTATTTTTGCCAATATTCATGTACCATGTATTGTCGCATCTCTTAGATGTGTAACTTATTCATGTACACTTGTATGTTTTAAATAACTTGTTCTTTTTTCTTTACTGCAAACTATGTCAAAATCGCCGATTTTGAGGCGGGCAGTATGTTAATACATTGTACCTTGTACTTGGTCACGCGCAATCAGCCCAGCGCACTTACGTCATACGTCGCGGTGCAGCACTCGTTGCCCGCCGCTGCGTTTGGTAGTTAGTTATCACTCAACCTTTAAGCTGTGCGTTTGCACCCTTCCTTTCTAGCCAGCCGCGGCAATCTAAATTTCATAATGTACTTCTTATTCGATCGTTTCTCACTGCTACATATTATGTAGCCTGGCAATCTACGCCACACTTTGTATTTTGGCTATGTGCGCCTGACGTAATTGCGTGGGCCTGCGCTTCTGAATAATGCTCAAATAAACGTTACTTAAATCTGATTTTACAGTCCACTAATTCATTCAAAAACATTTTTCCTACCAGCATCATTCAGCTTGCTACACTAACTCAAGAAAAACTCGAGAGCGTTAAGCATTCAACACACGGTATTGTACAGATCACTGGAAAAGCAACAACTCGAAACAGTATTGTGTTTCAATGTTGTATCGGTATAAGTAATTATCTACTTTTCGCAACTTGGAAATTAAAAAGTGCAAATTGTTGGGAATAATTGTCAAAACTAAGTGCAAAACCGCACTTAGTTTTGGCCTGTCGTTTACGTCTAAACACAAGAAACGCTGTTTTTGGAAGTTTTTGTGGCTGCCACATATTAGGCTGTCACTCGGAACTCTTGCCAAATAAAATTAGCGTGTTCTATGGAGAAATGTATGTAGGCGTTTAAGAAGATAGCAAGAGTTAAGACAAATCTGGTTATAATCCTGGACTCGCAGATGAAGAATAAGAAGATGAAGAAGGAATTGGAGGAAACGAAGGAGGACAGGAGGAGGTATTGGAGGAAACGATGTCCTGTGAGGCAAACATTTTAGAGGTGTGACCGAGAAAAATTGAGTCACAATCTTGGGATTCTAGTTGGTAGATGCCGTTTATATGTAGTTTCTAACACTTATATACAATAAACAATCCACATCGTATACATTTAACAGTAGAGTGTAAGTAAGATCTAAGTTTAATTAGTTTTATTTAATTTGTTACTTATTTTGTTAGTAACTTAATGTAGCCTTTGACAAATACTTAGCGGTTGTTGCCTACGGTTCCGTTTATACCTGAACGTGTTTTCGAATATATTAAAAAGTATCTTTTTAAACTTATTTGATTCTTAAGTTGTGACATTATTCTTTATTTATGACAATACATTTTATAGTATTTATAGAATAAGTAAGGGTCTTTCAACCCTGATATAAGGATAGCATAAGTAAACGTTGTACCATCGCATGAAACTCACATCTACGTACTTTTACGTTTTACATGTAGAGGTATACAGAGCGTAGGAGTCATTTGTTCTCTCGATAGTGATACGTTATGCTAATTTAAGAATTAGTTCTTTAGTTTATAACGCACTGAATGAACCAGGAGTATAAAATGACAACTTCCTTCCCGAAAACCAAAGTGATGGCGCTTAGTGGTTGTTATTCAGTGCGGACGAAATTAGTGGTGGACGACTACTCTTTGAAGAAGGTACGGAATATTCAGTTTATGAGATGTAATATTTCGTGGGCTCTAGACATGTGGAGAAACAGTTGAGTGAAGTTATTACAAAAGAAATAAAGTTAGACTATAAATGAAACTTGTATATTAAATGATTAAAACCATACACATTTTGCTGAATGGTGCAAAGTCGTGGACGTAAGTAACATCCATTTTATGACAATTAAGCGGATGTAACATCACTTCGGCATAAACGAGTTTTCAAGAATGGTTAAATCGTGCTCATGATTAGATATGCTGTGCAGTGTTAATAAGGGGTATGCTTTCAGGAAGCCCATAATTAGATTGAGTAGACGTATTCACATTGTTTGCAAAAGTTGTATTAAGAATAGATTTAAGTTATATATCTTTTGCATGGAAAAGGACTCCGTACCAAACGGTGTATACTTTATGATCCTTAGGGTAGTAGTATTTTAGAAACAGTCAGAAAATGATCGTCTTATTTTTAGTTGAACAAAAATATTTGCAAATATTACCAATTTAAATTCACAATATAACTACACAAGGCTTCTGAAACCGGGACATTGTTACATCTACTTGAGGATTCAGCAAAGTGAAGAAGACGAATTTTTAGTGTAAACTGTATTTGAGAAAAAATATTTAATAATTTTTTTTAAATAATCAAGATGTCTGACGGGAAAATACCGTCGTCCATTATATACATCAGGAAAGCTAATTATTTATTTTTAATGGAGGTGTTGCTTTGATTGTACTTTCGAAGCCAGACACACGGTTTTGTTTAAATATGGTGCGTTATGTACCTGAAATGAAAACAATTTTTCTTCCAGAATCTTCCGTGCATATACCTACATAATGTGTGTGAATAACCTACATCCTGTGTGTGCGCGCGTGCGTGTGTGTGTAGGGGGGCTGTTCGACTAACAAACGCGACCTACTTGTATCAAGGTAGAGATTTCCTAAACAAGATAAATTACGTTTGCAATGTTGTAGTCAAGCCGGAGGGCCTTCGTTCAGCAGGCTCTCTACATAACCGAACGCGTTCCCAAGTGAGTTCCCTATCGAATAACTACGCTTTTCGTTTTCTGCTGCCGGTAAGGGTTTATACTCTTTTGATTCCAAATGGTCGATGCATCAGCATCGGCTTTATGAAAGGTGAAAGTAAGGACATTACTTGCACAAAGTTTAGTAGCTTATAATTAGTGTTGTCCAATGGCCATTATTTAGAACTAACTGATTTTCTGTTAGACAGTTTTATGTGTAGGCCCTATATACTTTTTGTAACTTTCTGATACACTTATAATAAAATTTAGCGACTTTTACATTACTATTTAAAAACGGTATTCCTTGATTTTGTTTAGTAGTGCCTAGCACTGTAATGAACTTTCCATCCAACTGTTCTGTACAAAACTTTGTGGTTTGAGGAAGAAGTATTATGCTATCTGGCAGAAACTATGTATCTGTATTTGGCGTATGTCTGATGATGACGCTTAAACTCATCAACAGATTTTCCTAAACCTTGGCATCCACATATTTACGTTACAGAACCCTGTTGTTTTTGAGATGGTCTTCCCTCCCCCCCCAAAAAAAATAATGGCTGTGTAACAAAACGTGAGCGTTAAAAATTGTATAAATATCAAAAACGAGCATGTAAGGCAGAACTACTTGTATTCAGGCTATTGTATTCAGCACTACAATCTGAATACAATGTTTATATGGGAAAATTTCAAAATCTTTGAAGGTGAGGGCTCAAAAAGTGAGTAAAATGTTTGATAAATCGGAAAAATTCATATAGCGTGTCTCAAATTAAAGGTAATTTGAACTGAAACCAAAATATAGTATTAATGTATTACAATACTTAAATTGTGGGACCCAGGGCCTAACGTATGAGACATAAGTTTGATCAAATTTCAAGGGGCATATTAAGTTAAAGAGGAATTTAACCCTTGGATATAGCGCACAATTTAGGAAATTTTAAAATTGTTTCTCCCCATGGACAAAAAAGGTATTACAAATTTTTAAAAATTAATCCAGCTGTATGTCAAACAAAAGGTAATTTTAACACAAATCCGATTTTTTGGAGTTTTTAGCGTTACTAATATTATTTTTACTTAACAAAACAAAAAATTGTAGATGGGCTTTGTTCAATATTGTGAGCGTGTTCTTCAGCTCAGGGAGCATAGTAGTATATTTTATGTATACAATTATGTACATTACCTATATTCTACAATTATATGTTTGTGAGTGTGTGGTGTGCGCGCGCACGCACATACACACACACATATATATATGATAATAAAATACCATAATATGAAAATGTGATTAATTTATAAAGACTATAAACTAATATTCGTTTTTAACTATTAGGCATATACCTGCCATTTAACATTTTCAACGTACACTTATATATCTCAGTTAAAGAGATAATGCTGTTTATCACTAACGGTGTATCTCAGAACTCTTTTGTGAGAGCGAACACAATTTATAGCCCCTCTGTTCTGCTTTCCTTTACTCTATAATAAAGGAAACAAAAGGCGGAATCTGGCGGAATTTTTATTGGACTGTAATCCATGATATATTGAGTGCGCTTACGCATAGAGCAGTGTGTATTAAGGGTCTACATTATGGTGTCACTGTATCCGGCAAGTTCCCTCTTCGCTTTTAAAAGATGTTTATTAAAGGCGCCATTTCAAATCTAAATCGATGTTTTACCTGGCTACGTCCATGTACTGTAAAACGATTTTAAAGTACACTGTGTTCAGTAAGATGTTTATGATTCACACAAGTATTCTTGCTTAGAGTAATTAGAGTATTCAGCGTAATCAGAAAATTGCTTAAGTTTAATGTAAGGAAGGATACAAAGTTAAACTTCTATAACGTTATGACTGTGGCACATGTTGTATATGGATTTGAAACAAATACCATAAATATTATAAATTGTAGAAGAATAAAGTCGACTGAGGTCAGGAGGTTTTCAAGGTTACTGTTGGAGTAACAAGAATGTATACACTTAACAATAAGCAATAAGGAAGTCTTGGACTTTATAATTTAAATTTAAAAAGTATCAAAGAATGCAAAGAAGGTTGAGAGAATTATGAAGTAAGCATGGAGGACGGACGAATACCAGGAGTCGCCCTCACTAGCCTATTCGTGTAAATTACGCACTAAAAAAAAAAGTTTAGTACGTCTGCTTACGAAGAGAAAATCTGTGTCACTACTAGACCGAATGACCGGCGGTCCGGACCTATTAAGCGAAGCAACTTTCTATGTGAAACCCTGTTTTCATATTGGCCCAATAAAGAGGCTGACCCTAATAACCTGTGGCTCCATTAACCGAAAAATACTGTTCTTACGCTGACGGTGTTGTGATAATAGCCAGATCAAGATAACAGCTAGTTGAGATATACTAGAAACTGGATAAAAATTTCGATGCAATGGGACTGAATATAAAGATCATCAAAACTAAATACATGCTAATTTCTGCATTAGAAAGACAAGGAATCTATGGAATTTGTGCATAGAGGAATAATTTATTTGATCCAGTTATTAAGTTCAGATAAATGGGTAACATGATAACCAACTGTAAACTATTGATAAACAAACTCATTATTCGTAACACAAAAATAAAAATATATAAAACACTTATCACGCAGGTTGTTACCTATGGAAGCGAGATATGGACCTTAACAAAAAGGAAACAAGAAACACTACGAAGGTTTGAAAGAAAGATTATAAGACGTGATTATAGCCAGGTTAAAGAAGATGATGAATAAAGAAGAAGAAATAACCAGGAGATAGGTGAGGTTTTGAAGCATGACGACATTTTAAGATTCGTATGCCTCAACGAATTCAATGGCTAGATCACATAGAGCGGAATGTTGATCAGCGTATGCCAAAGAAAATATTGAGGGCGCAAGTCTATAAAATCAGAAAGTGGCCGACTTGGGATAAGGTGGTTGGATGATATGCTGGAAGATCTCAGTAGAATGGATGTGGTTACACTGAGACGGAAATGGACAGGAGGCATTGGAGTAGATTTGATGGAAGCCAGGGCAGACGTTGGGCTGTAGTGCTCAAGGAGAAGAAGAAGAAGAAGAAGAAGAAGAAGAAGAAGAAGAAGAAGAAGAAGAAGAAGAAGAAGAAGAAGAAGAAGAAGAAGAAGAAGAAGAAGAAGAAGAAGAAGAACATACAGAAGGCTGCGAGGATCGTGCGATAGGGTTGGAACAGGAACGAGTACCAGGTGTAGAAGAAGTGAATGTAAGAATAGCCTTGATTTTATTTTTGCCAATTCTTCACCAAGAAGAATGAAATGAGGGGTTTACTAGCACAATATCAAACCTGAAGAATCAGCCGACAATATTTCGTATAATCCTAGTGGACAATATTAATGATATTATTACAATACTCACTCCATTCAGACTGGTTAAGTTAAAGCTACGATATTTTTCTTTGCAGCAGTGTAAAACAATAAACAAGGTAAACAACAGAAGAGTAGTAGGCAAATACCTAGTGTGGGTTAAAATGATATTAGAAAATATGAGTATAAAACAGGCGTCACGTTTCCGCTGTTTTAGTCGTGATATCACATTTAATGTAGGTTGCGATGTTGCTCATAGACTGGCTAAGTTTCAGTTACTATATGAAACAATTCGTCAACCCGCATCAAGGAAATAACTGGGAAGACTGAAAATTTTTATATGTTTATGGCCCTGCCGATTTTACTGTATGAAACTTGTCTTCGATTGAAAAAACTAAAACAGGCTTGTTGTTACTAACTGTTAAATGTATTACACACGATGGGTTTACAGAGGAGATATACTGAATAAGTAAACATTTTTAATATTTAAGAATTGAATTGCGGAAGTAGATTCACAATGGATATATGAATAGGATGCCGGATGGCAGGTTGCCCAATGAATTTGACCAAAACAAGATTATTGGACAAACAAGTACAGGAACACGTGGGAAGCTGATGATGTGAAAGTAAATACTTTGGAACTGAAAGAAGAGGTTTTGCCTACTCCCTGGAGGAAGAATAATAAAAATAGATTTCAAACAATATCAGTAAGGAGAAGCAATTGCGCGTTAGCTGATAAAGGATAAATGAAAACAAATCTTATTTCCTAAACCCATGAGAAAAAGGAATATTGGCATACCAAAAAGAATGATCGGTCGGTGAGTTAGTTGTAATGTCACAGCAGTTTTACATTTCACAGGGTACAAGGAAGTGTAGTTCTTCTTTTTTCTTGTAAAATTGTTAAATAATAGGGTTGAAACAATGGGTTGATTAGGACAAAACTAAACGTCGGGAGCCAGTGAAGAGTATTTCAAGTTCAATAAGACTGCTTTCCTTACGCTAAGAGAGTCCTCTTATTATCTTTGAGGCTGATGTCTATCGAAAAAGCAAAAGATTTTGTCTTTTAACAGAATTTGGACGCTTGATGGAAAACTACTTTTATTCGCACGCGTGTAACATCAAGTTACTACTTTTATTTCCTCATAATTGAAGTTGTACAAGGAATGTGTGGACAAAGTACATATTTTGATCAGTAAATTCTGGAAAAGTAATTTAGAAACTTCCAAAAGTAATTTAGAAAATATTATTTACATAACTTGCGGTATTAAAAATTTTAATTGTTATCTAAACAATTAATATTTAAAGGGATAGTAATATTTAAATTATTTGTTCCATTTTTATTTAATAATTCTGAGAGACTGGATACGTAATTAGGTGCATGGCTTAGAAAAAGGATCTTGTTTTTCATTTACTAGCGAAGCTGAAAATGGTACATAAAAACAGCCAAATTAATTTTTGAGTAAACTTACTTGCTCGGCCACGATACAACAGTTACGCGATAAAGCTATTTTTAAATTATCTTCCTTTAAAACTCTTACAGTTTTTGCCAGCTTCTTTAACTTTCCTGTTATTGATCCGTTTCTACTGTGCCCTGACAACATTCACTGTACACTTTTGTATTTAATTTTGTACATTTTAATTTTTTGTAAGTAGACAAACATTGAAATTTTTCAAAATTATAAATTCTCAAAAACATAAAAACAGAAAGTTTTAAAAATTTGTAATACAGGACAGCCTTAATCGATGTCTGAAATGTCCACTGGGTGAAATACGTAATACCTGCGTATTATTTTAAATTGTAACCTACTTGCCACCGTAGCATACAAACACTATATATTTATTCGACAGGAGAAGCGATTTATCACATTTGACTCGTCCATTTGCAATTTGGCTTTTTGTCTGTCTATCTCTAGATATCTCTACCTCTATTTCCGTCTTTCTTTCCATGTACTCATTTGTATCTTTCAAGATAATGATTGAATGCATCAATCAATTTTTGTAATATCCATGCATGTCCATACGTTTACTCTAAACATTCCTATTTTTTGTTAGGTTAGGTTAGGTTAAACACCAAACCAAATTTCTGCTTTCAAAAATTTCTGTATGCCAAGACGCAATGTGGATCAAAATATTGTTAAAATTGAAAAAACATTGTGGCGAATAATATTAATCAGATATTTAACCAAAATCTTTACGAAATGTAATGTTCCGGAAATTTTAAAATTTTGAAAATGAGAGCTCAAAAAAAGAGAGATACATTTTTTAATTAAAAATGTAACCGGGTGCAGGTTAAAGGGAACGTGTTTCCGTAATCCTGAAAAGTAGTGTTTTCTTTGAAAATATTTTAAAAGCACAGAGGGCCAAAAGTAAAACAGATGATATTATGAAAATTCAAAATGTATATGGGACGGGATGAAGCTAAGAAAATTTTTATTCAATATTCAGACTCAGTGTCTCTAATAAATTTGATAGAAAATTTTGCACCACTTTCAAAATATTTTAAAGCTACTTTTGTAATATGTAAACGTCTATGTATTCTCATTAGTTATGTGCATATGTGACAACTACAATACACATATGCCTAATACGCAATATTTAAGGAAACTCTATTTGTTCTTTAAGCATTATGGTTATACGTTTATCTAAAAACACCAATGCAGTAATTTGAAATTTTAGTGTTTATTGTATGATTGTCTGCTTTAAAAGTGTTATTTTACTAAAAGAATAGAAAAGTAATGAGCATTCTTATAATTCTTCTGATATTTTACTGATACTAAAACAAACCTATAATAATTATATTTCGTTTCTAATAGTAAGCTAGGTCTGCAGTTTAAGAACTTTACTTCTATAGACAATAATGCGAAAGAGAAATAGGAAGAGAGAAAAGAGGTGACAGGGGGTAGGGTGGTAGAGAGATTAGAGAGACAGAGATATGTGGGGGAGTGTGGCGATGACGATGGCAGTGGTGACCTAGGATGCAATAAGTGTCAAACGCTGTCATCTAGTCGCCCAAGCGCATCGTTGTATCTCTCCGTTTAAATCTCATGAGAGTCGTAGGCGTGTTATCCTGTCATATGTGTTTATGCCCCAGTTACACGGAAAGGAATTCTCTGTAAACAACGTAAAGGCGAGTAGGCTGATAATATCCTGGAACGCCTAAGAGGCCCACACAAGCGTATGTTAAACTTTACACTAAAGCGTGTGTTGGATATGTTTTCAACCTTTTCTCTTAGATATTATCAGCTTTGATCAATCGTTTTCTGTATATGCTCCAGGAAGTAAAGTGAATACACAACACAATTTCTCTCGGTGTTGTGAGATGCTTATTAAAGTTTTATGTGGAATATATTCAACAGCTCCTGCGATCCTACAAAACGTTTAATACACACACGTTTATTTTACTATAAATAAATAACTAAAGAAATAAATTATTCAAAAGTGTTACTGAACTGTACACACTCGTTCACACACACACACGCGCGCGTGCAAAAATATTGCAATGTGACAAGCATCGTGACAAATGTGTAATGAAAGGGAATTAATTTGTTATAGACCGAAAGCACAGTTATCATTTACGATTATGTAAATGAATAAGGACTTTTTGTCATCAAGTTATGGACATGGATTCAACTTAGTATTAGGACATTACTGATATAAACTTATAAAATTATCACGAAGCTCCAAGTTTCGGTGCGCCAAATATAACTTCTCGCTGGACGCGGTTCTTTTAAAAGCTTTACGTTCGTACGCCAAATATACAATTATTTAAATTTATGTTAAAATTATTAAATATAATTTGCTGGGCGCCAGAGATAATTAGGAATCTCAGGGTTTGTTGTATATAAAAATTCTTATGTTCAGATCCTAAATAAACAATACTATATTTATCATTTCTATACATTTAAATACTATAACATATAACATCATTATCATTACAAATTGACAGATTAAATAACTTCTCAATTGCTATTAAAATTCTTTATCCCTTTCTAATCGTCACAAAAAGTTTATGAACACATTGAATATCATTGATCATTGATAAGGACTTAATTTACACATTGAATATTATCTATCGTTTATGAGAGCTTAATTAGTCCATTGACTACTCTCTATAATTTATGAGATTAATTAATACATTAAATTTTATTTATAATTTATAAGAGATTAATTAACACATTGAATATTATTTATAATTTATAAGAGATTAAATAACACATTGAATATTATTTATAACAATGATTATTTACAACAATGCTCTTGGAACTAGAAATCTCCTTCATTCTCACCATAAATTAACTTTCACCAACGACATGACTTAAATATCATAAATATCGAACTATCATTCAAATTTATATTAAATATTTAAACTTTGTACTCTGATTCTATGTCGTAAGATATAAAATACGCTTCAGCATCTGAACACTTCATGGGTTCTTTTAGAATGAAACGGGTTAAACTTAGGTAGACAACTATACTACATGAAATTATTTGATTAGAACATTTTAATTTGATACGATTACTTGAGTTTGATTATCCATTACTCCGTCCTGCTCGTTCCACACTTTACACCTCACAACACAATTGATCCTACTCTGCTTTTTTATTCACACACTATCGCGATAACCATTCATCTCCACGCCCTCCGAAACTTTGACTTTCTCATACGGCCGCGCACATGATAAATAATACTGCTTCGCTCTTGATGCCGGGCACAGGATAAATAATACTGTTTGACTTTTCTTCACTTCCTCCTAAATTCTTACTTTACTTATTCATGACGATAGCTAACTGGTTTGTCTAACGACCGAATACTGATTGACTGAATGAATACGTTACAGACTGTCTTATATTGCTTAATAATTGTTTGAGGCATAACTTCCAACTCTCTCTAACAACAACTAGTAAAAAACTGTCACTAGCAAACTTCCACGGACTGACTGCTTGCTAACTGGTAACTGACTGCTGATTCCAAATTCTCTCGATTCTTCAATTCTCCTCTAAGTTCCTTCACGAGTTACTTTTATAGTTTCACATAGACTTCCCATACTGCCGCTACTCTTAAGATTACCGTCATTGGCCAAAATTCAAAATGTTGCCGGTAGGTTTGAAACTATCCAACTAACACTCGAAATAACTTCGCGCGCTATCTCTAAGGTGACGCTATCTCTGATTGGAGAACTCTTATAGACGCGCACTTCTTTCCGCCTGAACGTTACCTCGTTACAAAGAGAAATCTGCTTTCTAAAACCACCCCCGTTATGACGTATCACTCTTTGCATTTTGAAAGCGGAAAACACCCTATTTCTAACGGTACTTCATATTTTTTGCTGTTTTGTTCAAACAAAGTGTTTTATATCTTTACGACTTAGAAAGCTGTACATACAATACAATTTTACACTTGCTTGGCGCCGACGTGTCGCCTCGCCAGTACATACCTCTTACTTATATAACAAATACTTTGTACAATTGTCATCTGTATGTCTACTTACTAACATTACTAAAATAAATATTAATAATCTACATCAGAATATACTACTGATATAAATGTGTTTTACCACACAACTGACTGTAACCGGTAGTGTTACGTTACAAACTGCAGTGTAGCGTACGAGCGTGAGTCATGGTATTAGTGTAGTGTGTTGCGTGTATCGATTAAAACATTTGCTAGAGAGCAGTGACGTCCAGTGCCCATTCACAGATACGTAATTAAAATATTTTAACGTAAACCATAGTAAAATAACTACAAACAAGTAAAAATTTAAACTTTTTTCAAATAAAATCTTGGTAATCACAGTTGCATATTGTACCATATGTGATGTAATTCATCATTCACACCACGTTGTACTGACTTTTATCTTGTGGTTTTAACACGCGGTCTACGTGTTAGAAGTTGTTTCGGAAAATTTTTCTTTCCAGATAATTTCGTACGTCGTATTTGCCATACGGACTGCACGAGGAGCGACGCCGTTAGATCACACAGAATCAATCATGGCTAATGACAAATCGTCCTTAGTTACGATTTAGACTTTGATAAAAATGTGAGAAGGTTTTATACAATCTTCTGAAGTCAGTCAAGACAATGCACCAGATATACGCGACACACAAGCTACGCAAGATCCTCTGCAACGGTTGCTGCTAGATTAACAGTAGGCAGGCGCTAAATCGACGGACACTAAACCGGGAGAACGGAGAACAGCGCATTCGTGATGCGGACCCGACTTCCTCATATATCATACTGAAACGTCGACGCACATTGGTATCCAGTATACCAGATGTACGAGACCAGAAGAGGTACACGAGATCCTCTGCAAGGTTTTTGGCCAAATTAACAGAAGGCGGGCACTACAGAGACTTAGAGTCCATACCGGGAACAAGAAACCAGGAGCACGAAGGACACCGCATTCGTGATCCGGACCCGACTTCATCCTGTATCATATTGAAACTTCTACACTAATTGGCAGCCAAAGTTCCAGATGTGCGGGACCGGAACAGCACCACGAGATCCTCTGCAACGGTTGCTGCCAAATTGTAATAAAGGCAGGCGCTGCAGCGACGAAAAATACATTCCGTGAGCAAGAAACCAGGAGAACGGAGAAGACCGCATTTGAGATCCAGACCTGGACCCGACTTCATCATTTATCGTAATGAAACTTCAACACCAGCAAAACGGAAAACTACATACTTTCATTGATGTTTTATAAAAGAAAATAGTGTGATACCTTTAGATTCAAGAGGAAATTTTTAAAAACTTGTTGTAAACAATTAAAATATTTTATTAATAATATAACTTATACCTCGTAGAGAAGATAATAGTATATTTTCAATAGTATTCTGTAAAAGAGAAATTTTATATAAATTTTCTGTTACTAAACGTTAAACGCAATAAATTATTATTCAACAATTATTTAAAAATTCAGGTCTTTTTAATTTTATCTTGTAATAATTTAATTTATTTTAAGTATATGAAATACAATCAATAAACTATGTATTAAATTGAAATGTACCAATAAATGCAATAATTTATTGTTTTCAGGGCTTTGGCAATTTCCGTACGGTCTTCAGCCTGTAGTGTTGCAAAAGAACTTAGCACATGCCTTTCTATAAGATTCAGTCCTCCCCTTATCTGAAGCAAGAAACATTTCAGGTCATCTCCGTTTCCTCAGTCTGTTCGACCTTGTCATTCCATCGTCTCATCTACTTTGTCTGTCTAGGATCTTCTTCTATCTCTTCTTCTGATTACCATATTGTTCAACTGTCAACATTCATCTATCATTTTTGACTCTATTAACGTATTTATAAAATATCAAAATTTTTTATTTCTTATCAGGAAAGATTTATAAAGCATCTGGGAGTCTTTCTTTTACTATGCAGGGTCCAATTCCAGTCCGTCTATTTGGAATGCACATTGGATCCCTTCAATTATGAATGTTTGCAAACGATACGTCACGATACTTTGGATGTTATCCACACTTTCAGAAAAGCGGTTATACAATTAGCATTTGATTTCTGTAAAGAAAAGTAATCATGTGGACTAAATCAGGGGAAGATGGTCGCTGAAGTACCATAGAATGCCATTCTCGGCCAAATACTTGTTATCACAAAGTGACAGGTTGACCGTTATGGATACTTATTATTAAATAGCCAACGATCGCTTACCGGGATCAAAGCATGAAAAATAGGCCTATATCAAAAACACTGAGTTAATTTAAAACTAATTCATAACAAATCACTGTTAGCACCAAATCAGGTTTGACCAGTTCTCTCACTTTCAACATATTGCTATTCGTTTGCGCTGTGCATGGAAAGCGTTCATCGTCTATAAATTCATGGTCAACAGAAATATATTTTGAACTACATAAAACTTGAACCCAAGTCATAACTTTACCTCCATAAGGATTTTTGAAGTTGTTAAATACTTTTGTTCTGTTGCCTGGTCATTTTAATCAAAATTTCTATCAGTCGTTGTCGCTTTATGGGAATAAAATTAAGAGAAGTCAAATTTTGACTTTTCTGATAAACATTGTGTATAATGTGTGATACACATAAACTCACAAACACATTTTATGAATAATCTGACGTACATCTGCACGCAGTAAAATCATTACGTACTTAATGTTAGCAACTCTGAAGCCAACAATACTGCAACACGTAAGATTTGTTTTTGTGTATGAAAATAGTGTTTTGTCATAAATTGGTGTTAGATCTGGGTGTGATAGATTTTAAACTCGTTTTCTGAAAACCATATTTTTCAACACTTAGGTGCGTTTATATCAGAAACTATCCTGTGTAGGGTAATAAAATTTTCAGGGCTGATATAAGTCACCATGTCCACCCACTGAAGCAGAATTATCGAGCTAAAGTGTATACTTTAGGTGCTGCAGAAATAAATGTTTATTACTTTCAACATTAAATTAAAAATTTAGTTTTCCTTGAAAAAAGTTATAAAATAAAAGTAAATTTACATATGGTTGTAGACATAGAAATAAAAAGCGTTTGCTTTAGTACACAAACAACACATGAATAATATACATAAAAAATTTTCAAGACTTTACCATGTCAGGTTACAGAAAAATATGTACTTAAATTTAAGCAACTTAACATTACCAAGATTGGGCTTACTGAGTCCCTTTTAATTTCCTTACTTCTCAGAGTATAGGCCTAACAGCTTTTATATATTTCTGCTTTATCGCAATATGTACATTAAATTGTGTGACAATAAAGTATCTGCCTGTCGCCAGTTTCTCTTTCTTCGTCTAGCAGTGCAATAAAATAGAATTTATATTCAAACGAACAATAAATTTTCATAAAGTTTAGGGGGAAGGCAAGCGACCGCTGCACGCAATGTTCTCATCCTTTAATGTATACGATTTACTTAAATAGATTTTCTCCCGTACCGTGTGCCGCTTAATGTTACTTATAATTTCACATTACTAAATGAGTTATCTGCGTTCGTCACGAATCGTGAAAGTTTACTTAGAAAAGGCGAACTACTGTTCTTAGTTTTTTGCAAATTTAATCCGTCCAGAAGTTTTGTACCTATTTACATATTTGAGTGCGTTGCCCCGACTAATCGACCTTAAACACTGTTGTACAAAGTAGGCTTGGCAAGGGTTGTTACCCTTAGTAGTAGTGAGCGCGAGTTAGTCAATAATGAAAGACTTTGTGAAATTCGATAATTGATTAAACACAATGATAATATATTTTTGTCAGCAGTCGACGAAACATTGTCGACCTACAGAAATAGGAAACTAACTTTCACATATAACGTGTGTCTTTAAGTAAATGTGTGTGTGTTGTGTGTGCCATTACATGTACATTATTATCTTAAACTGATTAGTAAGCTTTCTGAGCAATTCAGATATCCACATCTTGTTGATACGGATTTGCCACAGCCAAAAACATTTCCTACCTGGATTCACACTTTGCGTTCAACTTTTCTTGGCTGAGATCCCTTTTTTTAATCTTTTCTCTCTAGTCTCTGTTGACTGAGTCTTGTTCTTTTCGGAGTCCGATGGTATTAAAGTATTTGAGAAGTAGGGCGTCTTCATTTTCCATTCCAATTTCTAAATTTTGGTGACTTAGGACTTTACGGTACTCACTGATGTCGATAGCTGAGCCATGCAAATACTAAAAAACGTTCAGTATCAGAAGAACAGATTCAAACCCACTATATCCTATCTCATAAAGAGAAGCATGAGGGCGAGCATTTGCGTCCAAGTGCAGGGCCTCTTCTGCTAAGGTATCGTAACACTAACAGAAAAATCTCTGTTCCCCTGGTACAGGGTTGTGCAATATACCAGTAACCTGGTCATGTAAAAATATTACATACGTACAGTACTCAAAGTAGCCTTGGAAGAGACGTGGGTATTAAGAAGATGAAATGGGTCCCGGAACAGGTTAAAATAACCTAGTTTTTTGCGTAAAGAAGGAGAAAGAAAAGCTTCCTGAGTTACAAAACTCGTTACTGTTTTAAACACAGTATATATCAAGTAAATTTGAAGGATAGATTTCATTTTTAATTGCCAGAATGTTTACAAAAACACTGATTACTTAATAATATTTTAGTAAAAGTAATAATCGTTAAGCAAACTATCAAATAGTAAAAATTTTAAATTGTTTCATTTATTATTTATTTAAATTGATAACAGCAAAGCCCAAATGACAAGCAATTAAATCCTAGGCTTTTAGTTAAGTGTGTTTCCATAAATGTCAGTAAGGTTATCTCTTGATCTGTTTTTTGGGACCTGGTATAATAATAGCTTGGAATTTCGAAAAACTGTAAATTATATTTAGATTTTGCTTAAAATTCGTTTCAATTTCTACCCTACATAAGGTTTTGCTGTTACATCTAACGATATCTTATGTTTTAATGCTGGTCTTCCAGAAACATATATATATATATATATATGTTTAAAACATATATAAATATTGTAGCATGACAGATAATCCACTAAGTAATAATTCCATTATGATCATAAATACATTAAATTACAATTAACTCAAAAGAAATATCGAAAGAAAATAATTAAATATCAAATGAAAATAATTGAATATCAAAGGAAAACACCACCATAAAAGAAAAGTATAATTAAATTATAAAAATGCAAATATAAAGTATCAGGAAAGTTAAATCCGAAGAAACTAAATAAAATCAGGAGAATACCCAGGTAGGTTAGGAGCAGGTAATAAGAAGATACCCCGAACCAACCAAAGGACATAATGAAACCAAATTACCTTGGAAAACCCAAGAAGGAAAAAGAGAAGAAAGGAAGATATAGGATGGGAGAACTACGAAGAATACCCATGATAAACCTATTATTAACAATGATAAACCCCAAACCAAATTTTAATGTCACCCAAAGAAAGTATAACACCCCAAAACCTCAAAGCAATGTAAATTAATTATAAACAAAAGTATTTAGTAGTATGAATAGAAGTGCACCAACTAAAGTTATTATATAATAGAATAAACAAATCTTCACAGTCCATTATAACAAAAGGTTTGGTCTTAGAATGTTGTAGAACTCAAATATAAGTCAGAACCAACAGTGTAAGTGTACCAGTGCAAGTGATTTAAATATAATAAACTTCCAGTAAAGGTGTAACTGTTACTTGAATTATGTGCTATTAAATAACTTTAAGTTTTATATAATTACAGAGGTGACATGTCATGAAATATTGTTGTGAAAATATTTCTAATGTTTAATAGAAGAGGCCACTTTTTACCAAAAAACATTCATAGAAATGTAAATGATAAAGAGAGCAGGTGGGGAATAATTACTGTAACAGGGGATTAAAATATAATACATAATATAAACAGAAAGGACTGAAATTAAATTAAGTTTAACAAAAATTAAAATTTTAAATGGCTGATTATGTTTATATTTAAAGCCAATGAACTCCACATTTCAAGGTGGTATATAGAATAAGGATTATGATTAAGATAAGAATGTTTATTAGTATAACAGTGTGAATTCAGCTTAAAATGTTTATGTAAGTATACTATACTAATTTATAAAATGTTTGTTATGTATTTTAAAAAATAGTTAAAACCAAAATGTCTAACTTTAAAGACTAGAAATTAATTTTCAACATTGTTTTTGTATTATGAGCATGAATACCATGTTATATGTACCAATAGTTATATAAGGAAATTTTATTTAATATTGTGTTACTTTTAGAAAGTCAGAAGGGGTATAGAAATAACATTATTCGAAAAACAGTATATGTAAAAATATAAAATCTAGGCCAAATAATAAATTCCAAATAACATTATAATTGAGTAAGAAGGTTTAATAAACCAAGTAAACTAATGAGATTTATATAAGGTGAATCAATCACCAACTACTATAACTGAAACTATACTTTAAAAGAATAATATAAAAAGATGTATTAAATTATCAAAAAATTTCAAAATGTAATACCTAACAATTTGAAAGGAGGAATAGAATAGTAAATTCATGAATTATAACTAAAAGAATGAACAAATGACAAATTTGTAAGAAATTAAGTAAAGGTAAGATTTATATCAATCTGACATTTATTATAATCATAATTATAACACATAAGATGGCTAAAATTTTGGACAAGGACAGGAAACAGATTTGAGCCTGTGTTTCCAAAATGACAGAAATATAGCAATTTTGACAAAAATCTTTATAAATATGGACTATTGTATGTCAAATTAAGCAGAAGGAGTTAAAGAAACCAATTATGTAATGACTAGTTCACGAAAGTAACCAATAAACAAAAAATATTCTGAATATAATGTATTTTAAATCACTTGAATGGGAAGTGAGTGATGATTGAAACAATGCTTTTCTAATATTAACTTGGCAAGATATTTTAGGAGACGAAGGAAGTAAAACAGTTCTTAATTAACATTCGAAGCGAACGGTTGTATTAGCTCGCGCTAAGAACATATATAGCGAATATTTTAATGGCGTGTAAAAATTTAGCCTAAAATCAGTGAACAACCGAGAGTTTCCGAAATTGGTATAGTAAACAAATAATCATTGCACAACACAACTACAAACAGTGAAAACAAACAATACTTAACCGAATACAAGTGAAATAAACCAATAAAACTAACAAACATTAATAATTCACATTACAACGAACTTCACGATTTTTCGCCATACACCGACAACAGTGAACACACCAAATACCAACATTTAAAGCCAGTGAACACCGAACACTTAACCAGAACACCTCTAACAACACAATAGACATTATCGAATATTACGGAGAACAGAAAACAGTTGTGAAGGCAATTTTATTGTCAGAAAATCCAGCGACGCCATTCCTGTTATACTGCATTAGTGAAGTCGCCGCCATGATGGTTCCCAGGATGCAAAGCGCCTGCCTTGAATGATTTCATCCAGTCAACATTGGGCATAAAATTGTGCATTATAAACATTATATATTATTATCAAATTGTGTATTTATTAATTAATAAGATTTCTTTTGTTAACGTTATACTTTCTATGCTTGCCCCTTCTCTGACTATTATAATTATAACCGTTAAAAGAACCATTCAAAAAATAATTATATAATATAACCTGTATTGAGAATCGATTATTCCTGTGGAAGAGTCGAACTTTATATCAATATCGATTTTAAATCGATCTTTTCAGAATAATTGTCAATAAATCAAAATAATTCAATTGTCTGGTTTTAAATTTATTTCACCAGTTAAAATAAGAGTTTTCATTAACTACAGGACTTACTGGAAGACGACCATTACTAAAGGAGAGTGATATACTGGAGCATGGAAGAAAATCGCCAATCGATTAATAAAGTGATACAATCTGATTAAATCCAGATGTATTTACAGTTAACCAGAAGTGAATAAATTAACATAAATAAATTACAGAATTTTAAATTTTCGACGAAAACACATAACAAGAATTATTTGTTAATTATTTAAACAATAAACCAACATAAAAATAAAAAAAAAAAATTTTTTTTTAATTAAATTAAATTTTTTTTATATTTTTGTACAGTACAGAAATATTTATTTGTAACCAGCAAATACAGGTCTCGTTACAATATATATATTATATATATTGCAACAGATCAATATTTATTATACTAATAAGGATATGGTGAGCGTGTAAAAATCACAAACATGTCTATTATAGAGGAGATGAAAAATTAATTATTATACACACAAATATAGTTTTTAAAGAGGTATATTGTATTATACATTGTTATGTCCTGTAATTTGCAATAATAGTTTATAATGTTCGATAATATATCAGTTTTACTTGATTGAGGCTACGACCTCAATACGCGCAATCCTCCGCTTCCTACCGCCGCTCCCGTCCTGGCATCCTCTTCTTCAGCGTCACTCCTTCCTGGCGTCGTCTTCGTCCTGGCGTCCTCTTCGTTCGGCGTCCTCTTCGTCTTGTCGTCCTCTTCTCAAATACGTTAAACACACAATGCTTATTATTTTCCGCAGAATAGTTTATTATTAATTGATATGTAAATTTTATCAATCTCAGGGTGAATATGGGTATCAATATAATAAGGTGTATTAGTCGTACACCTTCCACGCAATCTTGAAGTGTCTTTATATTCCCTAAGCGGATATCTTAAACTTACACGAAAAGCACTATACTATAGTATAATTCTATTTAAATAATTGACCCACTCGGCTCTGTACGCACAACTTCGTACAGAATACCAATGATTATGTTACGTTATACTTTTCTATGTTCGCTCGAGGAAAACTCTCTCACGCACGAGCACAACTTCACCTTGCAACTCTTACAGACAGAATGTGTCGATCTTTACTCTACAGAGAATGAATGTTACTGAATTTAGTGTTTTGCGATTGGCTAAACCCAAGTCACATGATTGATGCTTTCAACAGGTATAAACTTTTCCAGAAAGAGTTTGTATAAATATTGTACTGGTTTATTTTTTTTTATTACAGGTATTGTAATAAATATCTGTACCTACTGTTATTATATTTTTTTATTTACCAGTACATGTAAAGAAACTCTTTTTCTCAGGGTTAATGATTATTAAGTTATTTTATCGTATTTACGATTATATCTATTAAATTCTTTTCTTTAAACCAACCCAGATTCAGTTAATGGGTATTACTTTGGTAATTAACCATGTAAAAAATAACTAACGTATTAGTGTAACGTAATCGTCTCTGAATTCTTCTAACTGCCACGGGTTCACTTCTGGTTGTTGTTTACCTTTCTTCAACAGCAATATTCAGCTTGGCAATCTGTTTCTTCACACGAATCTCTTATTGCTCTTACCGCTGGATACCGCTCTCCAAGATTACTGCAACACCGATGTCTCCTTTGAACACTTAATTATTCGTTAGGGCCACTGAAACTCTTCTCCAGTCCAAGATTTTCCTCTTCTGTCGTCGTTCTATTCAGGATATTGTTATATTTTTTGTATTATTATTTATTTATTCGATAATTTAATCAAACGTTGGAATCACTATTCAAAATCCTTTGCTTTATTTTCTTTTCCAAGTTACATTACTTTTATGATGTACAACAGTTATTATAATTTAATATTCTTAATGTGACTCTGATTGAATTAAAAATTAGACTCTATTTACATAATTCCTCTGTTTCATCTTTATAGTATTCAATACAAAATTAGACTATTCATGTTACTTTCCTTAGATATAAATTTAGACTCCTTTTACATAATTCCTCTCTTTCATCTTTATAGTATTTGGTATTAAATTAGACTAATACATTTTTTTCTTCATCACTCACCAAAAAACAATCTCTAACAATTTACATATTTGCCACATTGATAATTCCCTACCTTCGTTACATCTTTTTATCATATACCTCTTAAAAACTTATATAACTTTTCTACTTCTTATTAAATATATTTATTTTATTTCTAATATTCTGAATTCTAGTTTGTATTTATAATATGATCATTCTCTTACTATTTCCTCTTATTATAATATTCATTTCAAATTTCATATATTCTTTTCATAACATATATCTTTATACTGTTTTATCTCATATAGGCATCTACCTCTATGTTGATGGGTGAGTCGATACAATGTTTTTGTTTACATTTTCAAACATATGTTACAATTCTAATAAATTTATATATTGTTTTTTTAATTTATTATTTTCCTCTTATGTACTGTGTTGCATTTTAACAGCAGTACAATATGCACTAACTTGCATTGAATTATCTACAAATTTTTATGACACTAATAATGATAATTGTTTCAAATTAAGTATTTCCTACTTAAAAAACCATATTTCTGAAATCGTTATGAACCATAGAGTACATTGAAATTAAAGCTATTTACATACATAATTCATTGTCAAAGTTTCACGCCGATCGGTTAATTACCGCGGAAAATATAGCAATCATACGTTACCACACCCGCACACGCGCACAAATTCACTCAAAATAAAAAAATAGATGACAATAAAGAACATCTTTTTATGAAGAATTTGGTATGCCCTAAATGCTTATCCATTTCTAAATACAAAACGTATGGCTAAAAGACAAATTATTATATAAAACCAATTTAAACATGAAATTGCTCGTCACCCATGTGCTCTGATACAAACAACATAGCTTATCATTCTGTGTTCCGTTGAAATATATATAACATATATATTTAACATATATAAATAATTTTAAAATCTCAAAACATAAGATTGTGTTTATATTTTTCTTAAAATCCCCTTTAATTTAATACCTTATGTACATTTAAAAAATGTTTTTCACAATTTTCTTCTATGTTCTCTTTTACCAAGTTACTCACAAGATATTCTCTTTTATCTTCTACCCCTATTTATCGAAAAATTAATCTCAACAACAATTTTTAGGTTAAAACTATAGTGCCTTTACCACAGTACTGCGGGCCTGACGATAACAACCTACGTTCAGGAGGTCGTGAATTCTTTGAATTTCACTGATGATGGCAGTCAGTGGTGCTGTAGAAACGTCTGGTTTGTCATTAAACCGTAGGCCACAGCCAAACAGCCCGGTAAACTCTTCTTATACAACTGACACCGGCCATGAAAGCCTTAGGACAATTTTGAAAATATAATGTATCCCATGGCCCGATTTATAACATTGCTTGATGCATTCAAATTTTATCGTGAGACGTAACCCAACTAGAGAGACACACAAACGACAAATGGCACCTGTTAGAGTCAAAACAATGGTCGCAATATTCTATACATGTAACTATTAATAATACGTTTCTTGATTATATCTTCATGTATATGTTAAGGTCTTCACCATGACAGTATGTTTAAACAAACGTTGACACAAATTGTATGTAGTAAATAATCACACTTCACAAAAACTTCCGTCATTTAAGTTATCGAAATATGTATCTCTCTCACGCGACATATGGTCCAATCTCCATAATTGTAAACACTTGTAATCGGTAATATCGAATACATTATTAAAGCAAATCAATAACAGTTATTACTGATGTATTACTGAAATAAGGATATTAGATTTGAAAATATATTCCTGTCTGTTATCGAAAGACAATACGTGATTGAACAATCCAACGCCCAAAACTGACGTTGTTTTAAATTAATGTTAACTCCGTTGAAACGTGGAACAAGAAGTTGTTTTACCGCGAACGCAGCCTCTGTGTTTTGAGGGATTTGTAAGGCTTATCCTGCCAAGTATCTGATTGTTTGCAACGCCGGAATATATTTCACAGGCCCTTACGCTGGCTTTCTGGCAGATTTATTGTGCTGTGTAATTGAATTATTGCACTGTGAAGACATTTATGTTTTCTGCGTTCAGTTGTAAGAAGAATCTCAGACACTTTACAGAAATTGCCGTTTTACAAAAAGAAAACTATGTAATGGAAAAAATATATTAATTTCTTATCCGTTAACATAGGACAAAACTGAGTTATATAATCATTGCTCCTTCAAATAATAAATACTTTCACATGTAAAGTTTTAATGAATTATATTTTTATATTTCCACTTGACACACGTTTCACATAATAATTCTGTATCTTTAGAGGCTTCCATATGAATTGATATAAGAACCTTTCAAGATACAGAATAATTTTGTGAAACTTGCGTCAGATGGAAACACAATAATATAGGTAGTGCAAAAAATATTGAAGAATTACGTATAAAATAAAGATGAGTTACATAAATATGAGGGTTATTCAGAAAGTAAGTTGCGTTTATAAACATTGCGGCGGTATCGATGCCGTCACGCTGTTGTGCATGCACGGCCAATTATATTTATTGGTTTGTTGGTAAGTCAACAACGCCATTTTTAAACAACTGTGCACTGAGTAAGACTTGTTTTTAACGTCAAAGAAAATGGAGACGCCCGCCGCGTGTGAAAGTAGGTATGTGATTCGCTTCTTGAATGCGAAAGCATTAAAACTATTGAAATTGACCGTCAAATTTTCGATATTTATTGAGGATAAGCAGTCAGCGATTCAGTGGTACCAAGATGGATACGACTTTTTTGCTTAGTCCGATCTATAGTAAGCGACGTAGGACGCTTACCCGGAACATTGCGATGAATCATGTCACCACACACACACACACACACACACACACACACACACACTGCCGCTGCAACGCAACACCACCTCACAACAATTTGATCATCCGCCTTACAACCCAGACCTCACGTCAAGCAAATATCACCTTTTCAAGAATTGAAAATCATTTCTTGGTGGCCAACTATATCAAACAAGCTGTTAACAAATGGTTAAAATGACAGGCGGAAATTTCTACGACGAAGGTACACAACGCCTTGGTGTCTCGATGCAATAAATGTTTAAAATGTGATGGAAACTTAGCATATGGAAAATTAGTTTAAGGTGTATAGTTTAAGTAGCAATAAAAACATTTTGTAAATAAATTCGTATAATAATATAAAAATTTAATAGTTACATATTGTGTATAATGGAATAATTAATTTATTCTCAGTTTCGCTGATATCCGTCAAGAATTTAACAACTGGCAAACCACCTGTTAAAAACTGAACGGGACATAATACGTTACACAAAGCTCAGTTAAGGTTATCGGCTACTAAAATTGTTGGTTAACTTAACGGCAGGCATTTGGAGTGTTAAACAACCATCAGGTCGTTAAAACGACGATAAGTAACTTTAAAATTACTTTTTATGTGACTCACATACGTTCGTTTTTGTCAAGTGGTCGTTCGTGTAAATTAATAAAATATGCAAAATAATTCGGTTTCGGCATATAATTGTTCGGTTTCTGCAATAATAAGCTTTATTCCGTCTGAATATTTCCATTAATAAATTCAGTTTAGTTTCAAATTTTGGTTAAGTAGGCTTAACATAAGTTATTCAAAAAAACAAAATGGATCAGTGAGAAGAAAATGTTTACGCTGAATAATATAGGCCTACTTAGGAAAATACCTGAACACAAGACAAAAAAGTCATCGGTAACAGAAACGCCTATTTTGACTCTTCGGATGAGACGAAATATAGGCTATAGAAAGTTATAAGGTTTCAAAAAAAAAAAAGAAATACTCTCATAATTTTTGAAGAACTGAGACTAAACTAGATCACCATCAGTTACAAGAATAATCTGGAATAAAACAAATAGGAACTACAAAACGAAAAAGTGTACAAATTATCTTAAAAAAAAAAAAACAGTGACTCCTCTCATCAAGAAGTTTTATTTAACATGATTTTTATGACTTGAAGAACAAACAGTTAAAAAAACATCAAATAAAACTACAAAGAAAAGCAACAAGAAAACTAAGAAACTGCAGCAATAATCAGCACAAAATAAATGAAATTCTAAATCAGGAATCAAACTAAATACATATTTTTCTTTTATAGAATTGCTAAACTGCTATAATTGTTTTTATTATTTAGACAAAGCTTTTCGTCATTACTGACATCTTCAGGTCTTAAACAACCTGAAGATGTTTAAGTTACAACCTGATGGTTGTTTAAGACCTGAAGATGTCAGTAATGACGAAAAGCTTTGTCTAAATAATAAAAACAATTATAGCAGTTTAGCAATTCTATAAAAGAAAAGTAAGGATGGCTGCTAATTTAAACAATACGAAGAATAAATACATATTGCTATAAGATTGCGCTGTACATAGTTTTCAAAAAGAGTAGTTGAACACCAGAGAATTCGTAAAACTCACCTTTAGTAAGAATTTTAACAAACAAACGCTCTGTTGTTATACTGAAGAAATTTAGAAACTTTACAATTGTTTAACTCACAATATCGGAACAAATAATAACAGTCACCATTTACAAATGTCAGCACGGGTAGTTATTTTGATCAATGCTACCTGTTTCTTGAAATGCAATCTGATTAGTAGTCACTGTAGATATTAAAAATAGAAAATCTTTGCAAATTCTAATTGATAAGTGTATAAATATCTTAACCATTATTTCACATTTTGAAATTACAGCGAGATCATCAGTAAGTAACAATGTATACATTTGTTTGTGGGGGGGGGGCAAGTGTAATGTGCTCTGAAAACCTCAATCGCGGATGACTAACACGGCAACAGACAGTACAAGTAAGCTGTCCCTCCTCAGCTGGTCGTCAACAAATATGGGTAGGGGCACTCCCTTATCGTTGTTGTTAGAAATTTACCCTGCATTATACATAATACATAGAAGACATGTTCAGTACTTTACACTAAAGAGTCTTATGAATATCACAAAAACTTAAACTGGTCTCTTCATCGTGATGAAACAGCTAATTTGTTGGAAAATTCAGATAAACATAGGGCTACACAAGTTTTTTAGCTTTCACGGCTGGCGTCAAATTTGTTAACATTAGGCCTGTTATAACTAGCCGTGCTCTGAGGCCTTGGTCAACTGTTGTTGTAGACAGACGTTTCGGCCCCAAAATCGGAAGCCATCTTCAGTGTAAAAAAAGTGTTTGGTACTGAGAAGGCCTCTTAAGTAACTCATCAACCATTTTTACACTATCGCCATCTTCACCGTTCCTCCCCATACTATCCCTTTCATTTTTAATTATAATTTATTTAGTCCCATATTTGTTTAGGGTGCCTATATTTTTGATCTCTACAATTGTTGCCTCCCAAATTTTATTGTCATGTTTTAACTTTATATAGCCCGAGGCTTACGTTGTATATGTAATTCAGGATGATTTTTATATCTAGATCTCTTCTTATGTCAGTTCTACTTCTCGTTTTGTAGGTCTTTGTTACTCCCTAAGAATCACCCCATTTAATCCATTCCGATAGCCGGTAAATTGAATTTTTTTCTCTCTCTCTCACTCACTGTCCATATGTCACACACAAATGTCAACTTGTATATGGCCTTAATGTTTCTGTCTCCCTCTAAATTTCATGAGTTATTTTTTTAGTGAGTATAATTCTGTTAATTGAAAGTGTATCTAATATATTTTCTAACAGTACTGTTTCCTTTCAGATTTATCCACTTAACTAAACTGGTAAAAAAACGCATCAATCAAACAATATTACCGCTGAAATATAGCACCGCTCTCGCGGGATCTGATCTGTTCCAAGTAATCAAATCATCTCTCTTCTTCGAACGTTAAAGCAAACAACAACACAACTGAATAACTCAAAATTCGATAGAAAATTATTGTTTTTCTTAAGAACGGTCACTCTGTATTAAATCACCCGTCGACAGCCCCCTCTCTCTACTCTCTTTCCTCCCGAGTACTTAGTACTATTTTAATACTAAGTACAATTTCAGTAAATGGAAAATCTATTGTAATATGAATATGTTATTCATTAATTATTCTCGATTAACGCGAGAGAAATCGATACTGACAACTTTTGTAAAGAAAGTGGTCCTACACGGAAATCAGCAGCTCTGTAAACATGTGCACTCCTTTTAAAAGAGTTCTAATATTTATACAGCGATCATTGTTTAGTCGACTACAGACAAACTATATTAAAGATAACAAAGCTAAATAATTAAAAGAGTTCACAAGAAAAATACATAAAAATCTCTACGTGTTACAAAACAATGGGCTGTACATCCCTAAATAGTGTTACGACGGTCTATTGATCGTTGTATGGTACAGTGAAAACAAAATACAAGACATCAATTAAGTCACTAATCACCAGATTTAATTATCACAATTAAACAGCTTGTAATCAACAAGATAATCTCTTACAACAAATCTAAAAAAAATTGTTCACACGTAATAATAATGTGAACTAATATAAAACACAATTGTATTACAATTGTCCCGCACAATTATAAAACACATACCACTTCGCCACAATATTTCCAACCGCACTGTGTAAATCGCCTGACAATAACTGAACTAATCACCGCTGACTTACCCGCTGACATACCAGAATATTCCATACTACACGTCAAGAAAACTACCAGAAAACACCAGAACGTAATTGATTGCGGCCTTGCGCACAGCATGCGCGGACTGGTGAGATCTGGATCAGTCTCGGAAGCATGACAAATGTCACGTAATTGTCCTTCATCTCAGTAGCAGGAATACGTACACACACACACACGCGCGCGCGCGGACCACAGCTGGAAGAGCCGAGAAACACGTAGAATGTTCTGTAATGGTATAACATTTTTTCCGCATTACGTAGCAATATTTCACAAGCAGAAACTACTAAAATTCGCGAACAAGAAAATTAGGCGGGTACAGTCTCCAGTCCTTTCTACACGGAATTGAGCCTATATAGCGTAATGTTAACTAGAAGGCTCTAGATCTCTCAAAAACTCATTTTTCCTCCTCGCATGGCTGTTATAAACTTATACATCCGTGGCCTGTTTAAACGTGAACCTGTATCTCACACTTTCCATAGCGGAGAACTACTATGCTCGCATCTCTAGTTTCCCTCTTTCGACTGTGGTCACAACATTCTTCCTACTTACTCCTGGACGGCCCCTTTTGGTCTTTTGCTCTGCGTGTTTCCTATGATATCCCTTTTCTGTATTCGCCCATTATCTATTTTAACAATATGGAGACCATTTCGCAGTCTCCCAGTTTAATGTGTATTTCCACTGTTGACTCATTGATATAATAATACAATTTCTGTTAGCCTCGTACCTTACACTTCTCATTTACGTATATGAAGACCAAGGCCATGGACGTGTCAGTAGTTTCTAGAATAATTCAGACAAAACGACTATAAGTAGCAAATTTTATGTACGCTATGTACTTTATTTAAAAGAAATAATCAGGAGGTAGATGAGCTATTGAAGCAGGAGGTCGTTTTAAGGTTCGTAAAGGCTCAATGAACACATTGGCTAGGTCATCAAGTGCAGATGGTTGAACAGCGTAAAGAACATCCTGAGTTTACAGTTACATAAAAGCAAAAAGAAGGTTTGACTTAGGATAAGTTAGTTGGATAATGTGCTGCAAGTCCTCATAAGAATGGATGTGAGGATTATGCTTAGATGACAACGCGGATAGGAGAAACATTAGAGTAGGTTGGCTTTGCTAGGACTGGTGCTAAGAAAGAAGAAGAGAGATTGCATTTTATTTTTGCTGTATCCGTGTTACAGTACGATTACATGTATTGCATTTAACGTCATGGACCACCGTAATCGTCTGCTTCCATTTCACTCCCCAAATCAACGCGTGTCCTATACCTAAACGAACACTTTCCTAACTAACTCTGTCGCGCACCACTTGATAGTAAACCTTGCATAGAACTGAACTGCTATTTCAAGAAGATGTTTCAGACTTTGTCGTGTTTACTTGCTGAACTGCTACTTATCATGTTCCGGACTAGGCCTTTCAAAGTTTCCACCATTTTTAAGCCCTCAACCACGACGATTGTTTAGGACTTGAAGATGGTAGAAACACTAAAAAGTCTTGTCCGGAACATGACAAGTAGCAGTTCAGCAAGTATATACGACAAAGTTGAAATTACAGAGACTTAATTTAAGTAACAAGATGAACAATGCAACTATTTACTTTTTCTCTGAGAGAAAAATGTATTATGCTCAGCAATACAGCAATCAATTGGCTTCAGTGACTCACATTCAATAAAACCACTTCTTTGCTGCATGTGTGCTCAGATCTAACACATATCTTCAAAAGCACACAAGACACCCGTTTTTTTTTTCTAATAATCTCTTTATTTTCATTACGCCACATCTGCTACCTTCCCCATAGCTTTCCCCTGCCTCCAATCTCAGTCTGTCTTCCACTCTCCCGTTTCTCGACCCCCAATAAACGGATTGATTGTTAGCCAATAACGGTACTATGGATCAGTTATTTCTTCTCTGTACCAAGCAATCTGTTATATTAGGATATAATTTGCTTGCAAGCTTAGCATTGGTAACCTACCTTATTCCTCTCCACAATTTTTGACTTATCAGATATCTATACTGTGCATACAATACTTTAAATACAAACCGTAACAATACGGATATCAATAATCAAAACCGATAGTAATAGTCACGTTCAAATCTTAGTTTCATCTTTAGAAATCTATGAGCAAACACAGTATACCATTGGCAAAAAGTCGTTAGTTTCTAATTAGTTTTAAAGAGTTCTGGATAGTAAAAAGAACTTTTGATACATGTAAAGAATTATAATCTTAAAGTCACGATTCAGTGCGTGACATTATTAATTAATAATGATTTTATACACCCTTCGTCGTAAACAAAGCACAAATCACAAAGATTCGACTACTGACGGTCTGCGGTAACTTACAGGTGAGTTATTAAAATTAAGTAATAGCATAGATTGACTCTCAAAATAGCAAACCTATAATAAAATATTAATATAAAAATAAAAAAAGGATATTCAGGAACTTTTGTTTTGTCCAGTTGTCTTTTGTTTGCTTTGTCTGAGACAATTTTGTAATGAATAGTACGGTACATCCTTTGAATGCCCACAAAGTAAGACATATAATTTCGGTCCCGCCTCCCACCGCTAATGTCTACCTCTATTATTAAAATTATTAAAACTAGCCTGGTCAATTAGGTCGTGGTTGACTGTTATTATGGACGACGTTTCGGTCTCGTCAATGACGCCCATTTTCGATGTCAAAAAAATGTTTGTCTGATATTGGCCAATTCACCCCAAAACTGAGGTGTGGGGCCCGAGACGTTCCACCTAAATAAACACTCTTCAACCTAGCACAATCTAAGTTGGAAGGCACCATCGACCAATAAGCTTCAAGTGTTACCTGATTGGCACGGTAGCAGGCGTTCGCAAATGCTGAAATGTAAAAAAAAATGTTTAAACTTACAAATGTTTTGGGGATCTATAATACGTAATACGGATGCACCATCCATATCTACAAAATAATATACCATAATGTAGGCACAACGCGATGATGGCAAGCACATACAACAGACAAAACCGTTAATGTTTTTGAAAAAAGAAAAATTATACGTCTAACTTAGGTATGCCACCACCCAAGTTTCATGGCCACAGTGATATATTTTGCTTTGTTTAAAAAGGTTTATAAAATAGATTTTTCCGGTTAACAAACACTGAAAACAGAAAAAACAACAATCATGTTAAGAAAAGAAAAATACGAGGAAATTACAAACTTGATTTACAAAAATATCCAAAAATATTTTTACGAGTACGAGATAGCGCCGTAACGGTGCAGAAGAGTTTTGTAAGCGGTCGGATTTCGCATATGGAAAGTATTGAAGCTGTCGTGCGCCTTCATTTCTCCCGAATTCGCTGCAACATTTTGAAACTATATACATAATGTGTGCAGTTGTTACCAACTGTAATAAACATGAAGCGATAAGTAGGAGTTGTGAATGTTAGCATGGAGTTGTGAGTTATGCGATTCAGAGTGCGTTATCGGACAACTGCGTTTTAAGTAAGTAATGACTTGTGAATTACTTTGTGTGGATTTCTGTAATTGGTGATTTATATTATTTATTGTGATTGTTTGATTGGATGATATTTATTTTTTCTTTAAATCGGCGTTTGTTGGCAACCGTAAGCTTGAACGTTTGTTATATACAAATGTCTTTGTTTATTGAAACTGTAGTTAAAGCTGTAAATGGCGGTTTTTCTGGTATTCAGTTTTTTAAATACAGTGTTTTAGACCGACAATCCATGAGATCGTCGTTACATAAGTTAAATAACAACTTATACACTTTTACAGCCATTGTTGTTAAATTGTTGCTATTCCTATTGTTTTGTCATGGAGATCCACAGAAATGATCAGGATAAGTACAACACAAGATATATTTAATTTTACAGTAAGGTTGAAGTAGTTTGTAAACTATATTATCAAACTATAAATTATATACAGACATTCAATGCAAATAGAAATATGGGATTAACTAGAAAAATTTAATGGCTTCATGAAAATAAGAATAGTGGTCTCCAAGAATAGCAGCATAATAGACGTTCCCAGAAATTACCGCGGTTTGTAGAAAAGCAAAGAAATTATAAAGTATAAGGAAAAAGTAAATTTCTTTCCCTTATATTTCTTTATACCTGTAACAAACAAAATTAATAATATCATATGGATAACAGTGATAAACATCATAGAATTGTCCTATGCAAGTGATTTTGTTTATTTAAACTTCATTAATGTGGTGATTAACAATCTCTCTGGTAGGGTGACTATTTACTTTCCTGTCTAAGGGCGACTCTCTGTGTCCTAACAATCGTCTTATAAGAACGTCTGTCTAGAAATAAGAGGTGGACATTTTCATCAATTATTAACTAATGTAAAGAGTTTTGTAAAAATAAAATATTCCTGTAAATATAAATTTAATTTTATTAATTTACATTGTATTTTCTACTATTTTTTCGGCTGTGTAACTTCGTAACCACTTGTAGGAAACAAGGAGAGTAATAAATTTTAGTTCCGCATACAGAAGAAGAAGGTGAGGACACACATGTCGTAGATTTAAAGAAATAAAGCAGAATGATGGCAAACCTAATAATGATAACAATTGATAATAAGATATCAGTGTCTGAAAGGAAGTAAACAGCGACGCGTTATTTATCCAGATGTTTATATTATATATTTATTACCTATGTCATGTTAAAATATTATTGAAAAATTAATCTTAAATGCACGATATGCTGAATATATTACAGAAATTAATGCGTTCGAACTGAAAACATTCGCCTCTCCTACCAAGAGACAGAAATTGTGCAAATCCAATGCACAGCGAACCGATGTGGCTTAAATTGAAGTTAAATCCGTTGAATCGTGGAACAAGAAGTTATTTCACTGTGAAAGCAAACTTTGTGTTTTGAGGGATTTGTAAGGCTTACCCTGGCAAGTATCTGATTGTCTACAGCGCTAGTACGATATATATTTCACAGGCTTTGTGGCAGATTTATTGTGCTCCGTAATTGAATTATTGTGCTGCAGAAAAATTTATACTTTCTGCTCTTGAAGAGTAGAATCTTATTTTCATTTCTTGAATTGTTCTTTTGCTTTTCCAACAACTGTGATAAACCCATTACGTAAACTGACTCCTTATTCTTTTTCTGAACACAGAAAAATAAATTTTTTTAAATAATACTCCATTTAACCAAAACCATTCTGAAAAATTTTCTATTATAAAAACTATACGATTATTAATAATATAACTTTAACATAAAATAATTTTTGTAATGAACATGTTGGCGTATTCTTGAGTTTGTTTTCAGATTTTGTGTTAACTAAGCAACAAGAGTCAATTTTAATAACTTTTTTTTTAATTTTTTGTATTAGCAGTCGGAAAGCGTTGTTTGGAAGACAGACATGTCTCAACAGATATTTTTGGTTAATACATTTGTTGCGGAATCATTGTGATGTTTTTTTTATTCAAGAACAATCAGCGTGTGTTAGTGCATAGTTCCCAAATTATGAAATAATTTAAAATTTTTATAAAATGTATTTCAAAAATCTGTCAGTTTTTTACAAATAACTTTACACAGGTAACTTAAAAATGTCCCGACTTACTTTTATCGACTTACTTTTCATCTAGTGATAAATACATAATGCAAGTTCTTTAATCCAGCTATGTGAAATGTTCAAAGAATTTCCAAACACGACACCTGCCTGTTGGGATTACCAAATTGTAATAATGATTACATTAATATTCTCAGTTGAGTGATATAAAATGTGCATCGATATAATTTCCACAATTAATATGAACAGGTTTACACAAAAACAATTTTAGGTCACATATAATGAATCACACACACACACACACACACACACACACACACACACACACACACACACACACACACACACACACACACACACACACATCACTAGTTTTTTATTGTTATTGTAAATAAACAGAAAATCACGGAAGAAATAAAGCTACGAATACACATGACAGTTTTCTACTTACACAGTGGTCTATAAGGAAGAAAACTTAGGAGCCTGCTAGAAAAACACAATAGCGTATTCCAAGCCAATAAACTGAGGTTTTTAAGGCACAAAGCAGGGAGTATTAGGAGAACTGTTTAGGAATATGACCATCTGACGTCTGCTCCAGCAGAAAACAGAAAATTTCATTTACTTCATCAAATATATTGTACAAGTTTACTTCTATTTACAAATTTCATTACGCATTAATATGAACTATTCCTCTGATGTACACAAAGCTTGCGCATCTTGCAATAGCAAATGCCCAGAGGACTCTTATAGATTTCTTGTCGTCTGATTTTGTATGCTCAGCTGTCATTTTATGTATAATAACTATGTATTTTTGTTTAGTTTACGTTAGGATGTTCAGTAATTCTCTGCGTTTCTAAAACATAATTCCCTTCTAATATTATTGCTCGCCTCATTCTAACTCTATACTCACAGATGCAGCTGTTCATTAATTTGCAGCTTGTTATCCATTAGTCCTGTTCTACAAGAACAAACGTATCAAGTTAATACGTTGTCTCCTTGTCAGCAATAAGTATTTTACAATGGGTCGATATTATTTAAGTTTACGCAGTTTTCTTCAAAGAGATTTTTAAGGCAGTCAGATAAAGATTTTAAGCCATCGATATTGTTATAATTTGCGTGTTATATTATTAACACGATGTTAATAACATTTTAATAACCGTATGACTCTTTGTCCTACTCCGTCTCTCATATTCCCATTTTTAAAAATGACTATGGAACCATTAATAAAGTAAATTTGCAATATTCTCTATTTAGGCTTTAACGAACAGAAACTTTATACTACTAAAGACGATCGTGTCTATTTGGCTTCAAGCAGAGGGCCAAATTTTCATTCTTGGAAGGCCCAATTATCTTGTAATAGGAAGAGCAGGTAATAGGTTTACTGTTTAGTACTAATTTAATAATTATTATAAAGTAATTGATTTAACATTATACAAAATTAATTATAAAATACAGTTGTTGAACGAGAATGAGGAAAGGAAGCTGAAACTAAATATGTTCTATGGAAGAGCGCCCTAAAGGAGGAAGACAATGAAGAAGAAGAAGAAGACCATGACTGTAATGGATCGATTATATTGGAAAGCTAGTAAATAGAAGAAGGAAGACTTTGTTAGCCGCACCCCCCTTGGTGGAAGGGCATATCGGAAGTGCCCAAAGGTTTCGATCCTTGACGGGAAAACATTTTTGAAGACAAGAATAAAAAAATGAAGGTGAATCAGACTTTTTTGCATGGGAAATTCAAAAATATGCACATCTTTATAGCTAATTCTTGAAATTACTCCATTGTTTAAGCAAAGTGTTATCTTCAAGCTGAAAATATGGGAAACTGTTTCAAAAAATAAATGGAATCGAATAATTTCCGTCGACATATACTCAAAACGGTATGCAACCCATATTTTCAGTGATTCATATAATGGACAATTTACCGTTCATTATAATTTGTTGTTTTACTGTTTACCCGTGAAAGTCAGTTTTTAGATCTACAGAGATTTCACTACAAAAATTGTCGTTATCTGTTGCCAGTAATAAACACAGTGACTTCATCAATCTTCCCCTATATATGCTTCCCTGTTTTCAGCAGTCCTCATGCATTGCGTCAATGACGTGTCTGCTAGTTTTTGTATGAGTCAACTGAGGAGGTGATCTTCCCGTCTACCTTCAATTACTATTTCAACCAGCAATTCTGCTTTTTCTGTTGTTATACAGGTTTGTAATGAATTTAGGTATGTTTAATAGTGTCCCAGTTTTGGTTAGAAGTAAAGAATGTTCCTGAAATCTCAATAGTTACCTTTATTAGTACTATAAGAAACTAACGTTGGGAATATATTACTGTAAAATATTTAATCTGGCCGCGCACCCCGGGGGAGCGACGCTACTTCAATATCTAGCAACTTCAATTGTCTTTACTCAGAAAACAATAATGCGGTATCAAATGCTGGGTAGTGAAATTGTTTACCTTGACGTTTGTGGAATGAAGAGATTATTTGATTAACTGGCACGATCGATTCCACCGCGTAAAACTATATCTTTGTTATTGGCCGAGGTTCCACAAACATATTATTTAGCCAACATTTAGCCGATTAACGAGGGGATGTGTACTGAAATAGTCTTCTTCTTCTTCTTCTTCTTCTTCTTCTTCTTCTTCTTCTTCTTCTTCTTCTTCTTCTTCTTCTTCTTCTTCTTCTTCTTCTTCTTCTTCTTCTTCTTCTTCTTCTTCTTCTTCTTCTTCTTCTTCTTCTTCTCTTTCGTTTTTACTTTCTTCTTTCAAATGTACTGTCCTAAGCAGTTCCACCATCCCATTCTTAGACATACAATTGGATATAAAATTTGTAGTTATTTTGGATTTCATTAAATAGTTATAATGTATACAAGATTTGGGCAATAATGGCAAAGGAAGATATCCTGCAACACTTCATTAGAACCATACAAAGTCTGTAAGTGGAAACAAAAATTTTAATTAAGACAGGAAGACGATATACAGCTCCTAGTGTGGGTCTCATCAATCGTGGAGTACGACCAGGGTGCCCTTTGCTACCTTCTTTTTCAGTTTATATATAAATGTCATACCAATTGATAGATAAACCTTTCAGAACTTTTTATGTTTGGAAAGTCTGCAGTTGACAGATTATTATTTCCTGAGGGCCAGGCTATCCTGTCGAACTCGGAAAGCGGCTTAAAGATGACTGTACACTTACTAAGTCGAATCTAAAAGCATTTCGAATTATATATCTCCACATTGTAAACCAAGGGGATGGCTTTTTATGGAGCTGATCCATACGAACAAAACTTGTTGTTGATGGTGCTGTTATGGAGAAGATCAGTAATTTTAAATATCGAGGATAAAATGTGTCTTACATTATAAACAACGATGTGGTGAAGAAGCTGCACAAGTTTAACCATACGTTCGGATCATCAGGAATACTCTACAATCAACAAATAAGAAAACACCCTTAAAGTTGTACAAGGTGATGGTCCTCCCCGTATTTCTCTATACGTCTGATATTTTGAGTTTAATGAAGTCCCATGTCTATCATTTGTAAGCGGCCAAAATGAGTTTTCTCAGACACTTGCCAGTATATATTTTTCAGTATTGGAAAACAAATTTCGATCTACGGCAGGAACTGAATATTATAAGTATACTTGATAGAATTGCTCAATATCGGCTAAAATAGTTGGAACACTTTAACCAAATGAATGATAGCTGTATTCCTAAATAACTACTGAAATATAAGCTGAAATAATGGAGTGGTGTGGGACCCACTAAGAAGCGTTGGAGTGGCCAGCTTATAGACTATCTGCTTGAGACTGGAACAAACAATGATTAGTTTAATCCTTGATAAAGATGATGATGTTGATGATGGCGATGACTATTAACTGTCCTTATTCTTCCCGTCGTCGTAGTGGTTTCATAATTATCGTCTGTCTTTTATCCAGTCTGCAGTGTCCTTTCTTGCACAAGAATCTCAAATTGTCCAGCCTTGTTGTACTGTGCTCGATATCCTTCTCAAACTACTCATCTCAACGACGTGAGTTTATTTTAATTACACAGACCCTTTGTGGCAGATTTATTGTGCTTTGTATTTTACTTTTCAGTAGAGAAATTTATAGAGTAAGCGTTTGGCCAAAATAAAATCTCATTTTACGTTTAATAACGTAGTTTTAAAGACACTTGTACACTTTGAAGAAGTTCTGTGTACAATAAAAACAAAAATTTTTTGAAATAATTAAATTATATTTAAACATAACTGTTCAAAGTAACTGTAGAATCAGGGAAAAAGGCAAGGTAGAACCACAGAAAAACTGCCAACAAACTAGAAAAATGAATTAGAAAAATTATGGGAAATAAGAGTTGCAATGGCTTCTATTAGTTGGCGTCCACATAGTTGGTGACGTTATTAGCCGGGCTGTTAGGACGTGGTATAGATTTTATCCGGACACACGTTTCGGTATTATCAGTGTCGGTAACGTCCGAACTCGTGTAGGTAAACACAGCCGCTGTTGTCGCTTGTGGCAGCCGAAGAAGTCTGCGGTGTTGCTGAGCATGCACTCTCCAACGCTGATCATCTCGTTCTCTTTGATCAGTCCAAGATCTTATCCTCGGAGAGTGCCCACAATCCTCAGCTGCACAAGAAGTCTGCGGTGTTGCTGAGCATGCACTCTCCAACGCTGATCATCTCGTTCTTTTTGAGGAGACCAAGGTCTTATCCTCGCAGAGTCGCCACAAACCTCGGCTGCACAGGAAGTCTGCGGTGTTGCTGAGCATGCACTCTCCAACGCTGATCATCTCGTTCTCTTTGATCAGACCAAGATCTTATCCTCGGAGAGTGCCCACAACCCTCGGCTGCACAAGAAGTCTGCGGTGTTGCTGAGCATGCACTCTCCAACGCTGATCATCTCGTTCTCTTTGATCAGACCAAGATCTTATCCTCGGAGAGTGCCCAAAAACATCGTGCTGCACAACAAGTCCGCGGTGTTGCTGAGCATGCACTATCCAACGCTATACATCTCGTTCCCTTTGAGGAGACCCAGATCTTATCCTCGGAGAGAGCCCACAAAACTATGCTGCACAAGAAGTCTGCGGTGTTGCTGAGCATGCACTATCCAACGCTGATCATCTCGTTCTCTTTGAGGAGACAAAGATCTTATCCTCGGAGAGTGCCCACAACCATCGGCTGCACAAGAAGTCTGCGGAGTTGCTGAGCACGCAATCTCCAACGCTAATCATCTCTTTCTCTTTGAGCAGACCAAAATCTTATCCTCGGAGGGTGCCCAAAAACCTCGGCTGCACAAGAAGTCTGCGGTATTGCTAAGCATGCACCCTGCAACGCTGATCATCTCGTTCTCTTTGAGGAGAACAAGACCTTATCCTCCGAGAGTCCCCATAACACTAGTGCTGCACAGGACGTCTGCGGTGTTGCTGAGCATGCACTCTCCAACGCTGATCATCTCGTACTCAGTGAGAAGACCAAGATCATATCTTCGGAGAGTGCCCACAACACTCGTGCTGCACAAGAAGTCTGCGGTGTTGCTGAACATGCACTCTCCAACGCTGATCATATCGTTCTCTTTGAGGAAACCAAGATCTTATCCTCGGAGAGTGCCCACAACGCTCGGCTGCCCAAGAAGTCTGCTGCGTTACTGAGCATGCACTCTCCAACGCTGATCATCTCTTTCTCTTTGAGGAAACCAAGAACTTATCCTCGGAGAGTGCCCACAACCCTCGGCTGCACAAGAAGTCTGCGGTGTTGCTGAGCATGCACTCTCCAACGCTGATCATCTCGTTCTCTTTGATCAGACCAAGATCTTATCCTCGGAGAGTGCCCAAAAACATCGTGCTGCACAACAAGTCCGCGGTGTTGCTGAGCATGCACTATCCAACGCTATACATCTCGTTCCCTTTGAGGAGACCCAGATCTTATCCTCGGAGAGAGCCCACAAAACTATGCTGCACAAGAAGTCTGCGGTGTTGCTGAGCATGCACTATCCAACGCTGATCATCTCGTTCTCTTTGAGGAGACAAAGATCTTATCCTCGGAGAGTGCCCACAACCATCGGCTGCACAAGAAGTCTGCGGAGTTGCTGAGCACGCAATCTCCAACGCTAATCATCTCTTTCTCTTTGAGCAGACCAAAATCTTATCCTCGGAGGGTGCCCAAAAACCTCGGCTGCACAAGAAGTCTGCGGTATTGCTAAGCATGCACCCTGCAACGCTGATCATCTCGTTCTCTTTGAGGAGAACAAGACCTTATCCTCCGAGAGTCCCCATAACACTAGTGCTGCACAGGACGTCTGCGGTGTTGCTGAGCATGCACTCTCCAACGCTGATCATCTCGTACTCAGTGAGAAGACCAAGATCATATCTTCGGAGAGTGCCCACAACACTATGCTGCACAAGAAGTCTGCGGTGTTGCTGAGCATGCACTATCCAACGCTGATCATCTCGTTCTCTTTGAGGAGACAAAGATCTTATCCTCGGAGAGTGCCCACAACCATCGGCTGCACAAGAAGTCTGCGGAGTTGCTGAGCACGCAATCTCCAACGCTAATCATCTCTTTCTCTTTGAGCAGACCAAAATCTTATCCTCGGAGGGTGCCCAAAAACCTCGGCTGCACAAGAAGTCTGCGGTATTGCTAAGCATGCACCCTGCAACGCTGATCATCTCGTTCTCTTTGAGGAGAACAAGACCTTATCCTCCGAGAGTCCCCATAACACTAGTGCTGCACAGGACGTCTGCGGTGTTGCTGAGCATGCACTCTCCAACGCTGATCATCTCGTACTCAGTGAGAAGACCAAGATCATATCTTCGGAGAGTGCCCACAACACTCGTGCTGCACAAGAAGTCTGCGGTGTTGCTGAACATGCACTCTCCAACGCTGATCATATCGTTCTCTTTGAGGAAACCAAGATCTTATCCTCGGAGAGTGCCCACAACGCTCGGCTGCCCAAGAAGTCTGCTGCGTTACTGAGCATGCACTCTCCAACGCTGATCATCTCTTTCTCTTTGAGGAAACCAAGAACTTATCCTCGGAGAGTGCCCACAGCACTCGGCTGCACAAGATGTCTGCTGTGTTGCTGATCATGCACTCTCCAAAGCTGATCATTTCGTTCTCTTTGAGGAGACCAAGATCTTATCCGCGGAGAGTGCCCAGAAACCTCGACTGCAACAGAAGTCTGCGGTGTTGCTCATCATGCACTCTCCAACGCTGATCATCTCATTCTCTTCAAGGAGACCAAGATCTTATTCTCGGAGAGCGCCCACAACCCTCGGCTGCACAAGAAGTCTGTAGAGATCTTTTGACTCGCTACCGTCGCGATTACTAGAAGAGGAGAAAGCCGACTATTAAATAAGATTTGGCATGCTGTGCTCCCAAACCAATCAGATAGCACTTGATGCCGATTGCTTGATATTGTGTTCCATCTTACATCGTGCTGGCACAAAAGCATAAATGGGCCTTGTAGTCTCTACCTCATTTCGAGTGAATTGGCGGACACCGTGCCAATGTTGAACTGACATTCTTCCTAAGTGTTGTTTGCACCGTCGTTTGATATCTTCTAATTTCTCATTTCAGTTAAAACTTGTAACTCTTCTCTATTGCCCTCATTTCTTATATGGTCAAGTATAGAACACCCTTTAATTCCTATTAAGAATGTCATTTATGAGGCCTATTTTTTACTGTCTTGTTTTTAGGTTGTTTTTTGGCATAATTCATACCCACAGGACAGTTCAAGGGACTGCCATAAATTAGTAAAACATTTATTTTGTATCTTAAGGACCCTTGTTCCTAAAAACAACGACGCTCGTTCCACAGATCGTTTGGAACACATCTAACACCAACAAAAATGTAATAATTTCTATTGAAATCAAAATTATTTCCTGAATATTTAAAGTGACTCGTCTGGTCTAGAATTCAGTTACCAATCATTATTTTGTTCTCTTTGGCTCCTTACCTCTAAATTCCATTACCTTTGTTTTTATATTGTATTATTTGTAAATGTGGTGAAGCTTAATACCAAGTTTTAAAAACAAATTTAAACAACAGAAGCTTAAAAACTGTTTTAAGCCCGGTGGCTTATCTCTGCGCTATTAGGCCGTGGTCCACTGCTGTCACGACGAACAGACGTTTCGACTTCTCCCCTGGGGGGCATTTTCAGTGTAATAACGTTTCGGTAACTGACACGGTTTTCCCTAGTTAACCACAGTACTGTGGTTAACTGGCGAACACCGTGTCAGTTACCGAATTGCTATTTCACTGAAAAAGGCCTCCGGATGGGAGGCTAAAACTTGTGTACGAGTAGACCACGGCGAAATAGCCCGAGTCACTTATGTTCTAACACATACAATGTTTATATTATCTGATAGTAATAGGTTAAATAACAAAAAACTATTGTTTGCAGACGTGGATTTCTTGCGATGATGACTTGAAAAAAAATATTTAATCATCAAGAGGAGAATATGTATTGAGAATGTCATAACGGTAGAGATTAAATAAAGTTGGCAGATGTGATTTGGACATGTTTACACGATGACGGATGATAGGCATACAGAAACCTAAGAGGTAAACATAGGGGAGCAAAGAAGTCCAGACTTACATTTCCATTAGGACAGGATAGCTGAACATACAAATAACTGTGAAACTAATAGTTATTTGACTATGAGAGACTTAGGAATGCTTTGCTAAAGCCTATTTAGAACACTAATCATTGTAAGATGGAAGGCAAAGAAGGAAACCGGGAATAATGCAAGAGGTGAAAACGAGACCTACATCACAGTAGAGATCTGAAGAGATACAACTGATTGGAGGGGCGGCGTATTCAAAGAATAAGCTGAAATATAAGACGTAAAAATCAGTAAGGTATATAATAAGGTAAAATGATACAGGGATTACTAAACCTATTCGAGGCAACGGTGTTATACGTACATAAATCGTAGTAATCAAATAATTTATATCCGGTCTGTTTGAGCGTGGTCGGTTGCTTCGTTAAGGCATTTTATAAACGTTTCGGCTACCAACCGAAAGCCTTCTTCAGTAGAAGAAGTGTAAAGTGTTTGACAAAAGGGTGGAGAGCCGATGATTGTTTTTACCTCGGTTAGGGGTTCAGTTCTGCACACTTTTGTCGAAAACTTTAAACTTTTTCTACTAAAGAAGATACTGGTGAGTGGCCGAAACGTTTACAAAATAACGGAAAAGCGCTGTCGACCACGGCCAAACAGCCCGGCTATAAAAGATCTTATGTCGTAATATTAATGCGGGGAGTAAAAAACAGATGGAATATTGGCTGTGGTTAAGGAATAGTGTGAACCTCGTATGTAGGTAGGCTACGCCGAAATTTGGGTTAACTGATAATAAGAAAAAGAAAAGAAAGGAGAAAACACCAAGAAGGAAAAGGAGAAGAAGAAGAAGGAGAAGAAGAAGAAGAAGAAGGAGGAGGAGGAGGAGGAGGAGGAGGAGGAGGAGGAGGAGGAGGAGGAGGAGAAGAAGAAGAAGAAGAAGAAGAAGAAGAAGAAGAAGAAGAAGAAGAAGAAGAAGAAGAAGAAGAAGAAGAAGAAGAAAAATATTTTATTTTTACTTGTTAGAAACGGATTAAACAATACATTACGTAATGTTTATAGTCTATATTGGTTTAGAAATGTGAACTTTTGTAATTTTTTTACAAGAAACACTTGTCTGGAATTTTGACATGTATGTGGTGTTTAGCCAACTAATGTAACAGTTTGTAAAGTTCAGAGAAATATTTTTTGATGAAAATAATATAGACACTACGTAGGCCGACGTAAATTAATTATTTGTCTGTTAAATATAATAATTTTTACAATATATCTTAATGCTCTTATGTATTTTGTTTGTAACTAGTAATTAAAATATAATTTAAAAGTTTTAAGATTTCATTTTACAGCATTACGTAATAGTTTTTATTTTCAATGAATATCGTTGTTTTAATGAAATTTTTTATAATCAACAACAAGAAAAATAATAATAATATTAATAATAAAAATTGTTACTAATATTCGTTGGATAGGGAATTTAAAAAAATAAATGTTGTACTAAACGAATGAATTTCAGATATTAACGGATTCAATTACAAAACATATTCGTGTCTCTTATCGTGATAGAGAGAAAACAACAGAACCGATACGGGGTTTAAATTAAAGTCAAATCCGCTGAAACGTGGAACAAGAAGTTATTTCACTCACTGTGAACGCAGACTTTGTGTTTTGAGGGATTTGTAAGGCTTACGCTGGCAAGTATCTGATTGTTTGCAATGTTGGAATATATTTCACAGGCCTTTGCACGTCTCTGACTGTCTGGCTTTGTGGCAGATTTATTCCACTCCGTAATTGAATTATTGCGCTGTGAAAAAAGTTATACTTTCGCCAAAGTAGAATTTAGTTTTCTTTCTTTAACCTTTCTATATATTTTAAATTGTTTACAACTGCTTATAAAATAAAATATCTAAATAGTTAACAACCTATAATATAATAAGAAATAGCTTTTTTTTTTTTTGAAATAACAATTGCCAGTTACAGAAACACAAATTGTCTACAAGAAAGGATTTAAACTTTGTCTGTTTAGGGGAAAAAGATGTTTCTTGCAGATGCAAAAAGAATAGATGCAATAACAGACGAACAATGGAAGAAACATACAAATGTGCATTGTAAGAATGAACACTTGATCTGCTAAATTATGTAATGTAAAATTATCAAAAAACTAATAAATAAAGTAAGAACCATTTGTTTCAGCGACAATAGCCACATATCTTTATCGTAGGAGCATACTTGTCTGCAGCATTGGTTTTTGTTTGGAAAAACTGTAAATCAAAAAATGTATGGCTTGTTACCTTGGTAATAACGCCCGATCTGTAACTAAAAACCAAATGCGGAGAAAATGATAAAGTAGGCACAGGCATTTATTATGAATTATAAAAGGACTGTGAGAAGTTCGTGAAGAGAATTCAAAGCTAAAGGACGAGAAAGGTATATGTTACAGATCAGAGTACCAACATCATGTACACCACAAAAGTGTACGAATTACTATTTTTAATACTTACAAGTTTCAAAAGGCAGTAAGATTTTCTCTTGCTTAAAAATATAACAGTAATATGAAGAAGAATAGTGTATTATAAAAACATTATTTAAAACTACTTGCAAAGTATGTAAACATGTGTATTAGATTTCTATCAATTTTGGATTAATTTAAAATATAAAACGTTCTCTCAAACGTCAAACTAATTTTTTTGATTCCCTAAAACATCATCCTCTTAAACCCGGCGCCGGTTGCAAGTGCCGGGTACTTTACTTAATTTGACACTTTCCACATGGTGTATCATTTTGCTAATAATTTACTTAATTTTAATATTTAAGTACAATGTTGTTTAATTTTTTACGAAGATCTGTTTTCCTCATCGTGCTAATTTCCTACATTCCACTTCCAGGCTGAAAAATATGTTTACCTTCTCTTGCAGTCTGGCTTTGTCTTCTCTTTTACAAATTATCATATTTCACTGTGGTGTATTCATTTTGGAAATGCACTTTATTTACAATTTTACAAATTTAAATTCTGTCTATAACCTAACATTATTTTTTACAGATCTGCTATTTTATGTCACTGAATCATCTATTAATTAAAATTATTACATTTTTTAACTGGATGTACATGTACAATACATTAATGAAATCATCACAACAAAAGATGATCTTCTGGCCAAGATTGGTTAGAAAATTTACAATAGTCTGGGCTCGAAAAATGATGTAAGAGTAATAATGACAATTGTACATACGATTTTAAATGCCATTAAAACTGAGGAATTAATATGGAATTGCCAAATTCAATGAATATTTGAAGACAAATTACCGAAGAGGTATTAAGCTTCGCAGCAATTGAAAAATCCAAGTGGATATTTTTTTGGTTGACCAAGAACGAGTTAGAAAGAAGGAGACGAAGGAAAATTAGGGCCAGACGACTGCTAGAATATCTATGTGTCTACTGAGAAGATTGCGATTACGTTCGTAAAGTTGACCTCTGGCGTTACAAACCTTTTGTAGGTAAATAGATTTAAGCGTATCACATCTCCATGAGAAAAGCTTTCTTATGTAATAAAATTTTTATACAGAAATAATAAATGCAATAACAGACGATCTATGGAAGAGACATACAAATTGCAGTACGATCGTTTGCCTGACGACGGGTGGAATGACCAGCTTGCGGAAATTATACCAGAAAACAGACCTAATTAGCATGTATTTAGAATTAATATTAGGCAATTACCTGTATTAACTTCCGTCTTGTGACTTCTTTAGTTTTTTCTTAAAACAACGCGTTTCGAGAATAAATTCTCATCATCAGGTTTAAAAATACTATAAAAACATCAAATTCACCCAAAAGGGGTCGTCAACTATTTAAAATACACAAACACAAAAAAAAACACAAAAACACCACACATAATTAAACATCGACACAGTCACAGCACAGTCCGATGCGCATCGTCTCGTTGCTAACGACCAACTGTTGCACTTTGTCTTATACGACCGTTATCATTGCCCGCTGACCCATCGATACCGATGGCCGTGTTGTACAGCAGATTCGATCGGAACGAAACTTTGTCATTAAGTAGCTGGTCCGTTTGTAACTTAGAAGCCCTGTATATCTCATATTCCTCCACAGCGTTCACGTATACACCCTTTTTACAATTATGAATCAGTTTAAAGTTTGTGTGGAAATCTGAGTACTTATTATACAGCATTAAATGCTGAGCGTAACTGGATCTAGTTTTCGAGATATCACTTTTGGGCAGGTGTTCTTTAAACATGGATGAATTACAAGTGACAGTAAATATAGGTAAAAAGAAAGAAAACATGATTTTGGTTGGAAAGCTGAAAACAGGATTAGATAGTGTTAATTCTTTTAAAGTACAATGGTACTCCATGTAAACTCGGATTTATCTACTTCATTAACATGTGTTGGTTAAATTTTGATTTTTCCAAAGAAAGTAGAATGTAACAAAAGTCGTTTGTCTTTTCAAACAAAAATTAACAAAACTATCTATGAAGGAATAAGTCTGCATAATCGAAGGATTGAATGATTAGTTTGCTTATGTTGCCTACGAAGTAGACAGTAGTACGTAAAACAATAGTTGCAATATATCTCTAATACAATTTTGGTAGAAAAGTATTTAGGCGAGAAAAGTATTTAGACGAGATCTATATTGCAAAAATGATACATTTGTGTTAAAGAATTTTGTGAAAATAAGGATGGAAAGCTTAATTTGGAAACACACCTAGCCTTAATATACAGTTCTGAAGACCCAACAGTCACACAAATAAATTTTATAATCACCAAGCATAATGTGACGTATTTGTAATATACACAAGCTTATTGGTTACTGATGCTACTATAATCTCAATCTTCTTCTATTGTGGTGTATTCATTGTTCATAACCTAAAGATACCATAATTGATATCCTACGGTATCTTTCGGTTATGAACAATGAATACACCACGGTTGAAGACTTATAATAACGACAGTCTTTACATGGTTTAAAGACCCACGAATTGTGTACTGACAGAAAAAAGTATGAGCAAGACTCAAGATTCCGAGATGAGGTATTTTCATTCTGTAGTGGGATGCACACGCCGTGAAATAAATTTTCTCTCACTGAGTAAAACGATTTGGGAATATGGAAATACTTTGGTGCGTCAAGTACACCGAACGACGGCTGTACAGTATGTAGACATTTGACAGAGATCTTTATTGTGACTAACTACACACACAAAGGGGATTCCGAGGCATTATACTCGTATACATTACATAAGAATCTTCTGAAACACACTACAATTTTTATTTACGCCTAAATCACATTTGAAAGAGCCTGTGACCGCTCTTTGCAGCAAGCGAGAATATAGTTTGTGATTATCGTTATTTAGTTCATAGTTTGGCGACCTTGGTAGGTACAAAATCTGACACGAAAGTGTCAGTTACGGGATGTCAGTTACAAAATCAAGACAACGTTTCGGATAGTAACTAATAGATACTCGCAACTGCCGTAATGTATATGGTAATGATCATATTAAAGTCAGGAGTGCGAAGGTGCCATTTGAAGGTCGGTCTACCTTTCTCGTAAGCTTGTGTCTGAATATAAATCTCTCCAGTTAAAAAAAGGACATAGTTTTTAAAGAAAAGGACCCTGGCGGATCAAAGGTAATAACAATTGGCGGAAAAAAGTAACAAGTATTCTACATCCATTATTTCGGATATGACATCGTATCGGTAATAATGGTGCTTATACAGGTCTTATACACTGAAACCACGAGGACCCTGCCAAGAGCTTGTAACGTCTCCCTTGTTAAGACATTACAAAAGTCGGGAACCAGTTCAATTGTTACCTGTTAATTAAACTAGCTGCCGTTGTTAGTATACTTTACTTACCAACAAATTATAACACATTATTAATTAGGAATTAGTCAAGGATTGCATAAATTTATTCACTCGCTGGGTGTTAGCAAAAACATCTCTTTATTATCATATTTATATCTCATACTTTACTTTACTTTTAAAAGAAAGATTCTAATAATTTCTGCATTAAATATTTTGAAAATTTTTACTTCTTACTCATTTTATCTCAAAACCATTCAGCTAGGTATTATTTCAAGTACCACGGATCCGGGTCTCAATTTTGCAATATTTTAATTTATCACAACGTCAACTAAATTATTTGAAGAATAGTTTGTTGTAAATTTTAGAATTACTTTACATCTAAACATCGTAGTGTTATTACTACATCATTACAGAGATTACAAATATTTATAAATTAATCTTTAAGTTATCAAAAACTCTTTACAGTTCTTTTGTTACTTCTTTTGTCGAAACAAATTTTTACAAAGGTAATGATTTAATATCACCTGAATAGAACATGAGTTTGCTGTGGGGTCCGTGATGGTCTTCTTCAGTCGTCTTCTTGGGTGTTGATACAATGTTCCTCTTGATGCTCCATTTGGTTGATTGTTTCCGAAAGGTAGTTTAGTTCATGACGATTGGATTCTGGTACTAGAGGTTCATACGGTTTTTGTTGTTGTTTTCTTCTTCTGGAGTCGGTTGTTCACATTTTACCTGTTAATAGTTCTTATTTTAGCAGCACTAAAATATGGTAAGGAACATATCTTACCACTTACAGTTTGTTAAGAGATGTGTCGGCTAAGTTCTTTTTTTTTTACATTACATATTTCTTCACGCACTACATTACTATTTTTTTTTTATTATTTCCCAACGCTACATTGGGTTAAATCTAAATAACTACTAACGTGATTGAATAGTTTTTAAGCGATATACACCTACGTGTAATTAGACAACACATTTGCGACATCCTAACATGTCGAAGTTTCTCCGGCGAATGGGGCATTGTTTAGTGGCGAGGAGTCTGTAAGCTGGCGCGGTTTTACGCGCTGAGAAAGTAGTTCGTTCCTTTAGTAGTATTAATTATTCATTAATTAACTAACAATATTTTATGCTACCTTTCGATTATGAATTAGGAATTTCCTTCTTTATTTAGTACGTCTTTTATTTAATTAACGGAATTATTATTTTTAGCTTAATAACATCGTACTTTGCGTCTTCGTACTGGACAATTTGCACGTTGATGCAGGAATCTAGGTACAGAAAAGGGGTGAATAATACTCTTACTTGTTATAAGAACAAAAATTTAATTTGTGCTATTTAAACATTTTTTTAAATCGTCACAAGCTCCATTAGACCTCGAGGTCAGTACGCTGCAGCAAAGCGACACGGTTGTGACCTACAGAGGTCATCACCGCGTTCGCCGTGCCCTCCCCCCCCTTGTCGACCGATTCTGTCATCCCGATACACCACGTAGCTTGATAATATTAAACTAGTTATATATAGCAAGATACAAGTGATTGCATTGAAAAGCAAAAACATACCCACAAATAACGTTTTAAAATCATGGCAGTTTATATGGGTCTGCGATATGCGTAGTGATAAAAAGAATCGTGAGCAGGATTCAGGATGCCCGGGATTCTGCGTACTCTGAGCAGATAAAATTCGTAATGAAGATATACGATAGGAACTAAATATTCCTACTGAGTAAAACTATTGGAGAACATCGTTGCGTTACGTATACCGAACGATAGCTGTCAGGTTCTAAATCAAGTACCCTTTTACGAGCCCAAAGGGATGTAAGTGACCTCCCAAAGGAACAAAGAAGAAATGTTTGGGTTTGCTGGGGAAAACAGCCTCGCATTCGTTTTTTCAGCGGCATCTTAGTTTTGATTCATGTACATTTCTTTGTAATTAAATATGAAATTTTTTTCTGACGGAGGTAAAAAGTTTTTATTTGCTGCTCGAATTATAGTATAGGCGTGTCACATTAACACAAGCAATACAGGAAGGGTATTTAATATTTGGTACTGTAGAACACAGAAGTGAATTGCAAAATTTTTAACGTCACTGACCGAAATAAAATTTGTGTGACCTTGAGAGAGCGGGGACAATGAAATGTTTTGTAGCACGGGTTAATGGATTTTGCATTCATTATTTGAAAGTCACAACAAATTTATCTGAAAAAAATGTGAAACGGTGATAACTATTTACAAGACTACGGTAAATTATTAATTGTTGTCAAGGAGAATCACGATTCTATGCACGTGTCTCTCAGAACGCGAATCGTTATTTTTACCGGTATTCATGATAACATTAGCTACTATATTTTCATCGAGTTGTCGTAGCTTATCTTTTACTTTAATTACATGTTTAACGCAATGATGCCTCTTGCCTGCTCTCACCTTATCTAACATTTGTTTGAGCTTATATATTGTGTTTTGACGGAAACATATTGTTACGACATTACAAAAAAATCTACGTGTTTATCAAATGTTCCAGAGGCTGAATGTTGTAGCGTACGTGATTCTCAGCGCATTTGCTAGACTGTGCCAGAATTCGTGCGGCCGCACACACTGTAAAGGCCGAAATGAATTACGTTCTAGTGTTTTCTACTAGGCGCCTATTAGCGAATATTCTGGAACCTCAGCGGGGTATAAATGCGGGTTCGCAGGGACGCACATTCGGTTATTATCGCGCGATATTACTCTGTGCGTTCAAGTGGTTATTAGTGCGGTGAAGTGTTATGTGTTGTTTATAATAGCGCCGGACAATTGTAATACAATTGTGTTTTATATCAGTTGACATTTTTCTATTGCGTGTAAACAATTTTTATTTGATTTGTTATAAGAGACTGTCTTGTTAATTACAAACTGTTTAATTGTGGTAATTAAAGCTGGTGATTAGTGACTTAATTGGTGTATTGTATTTTGTTTTCCACTGTACCATACGACGATCAAGTAGACCGTCGTAACAGTGGTGTCAGAAGTGGGATAGAACTGTTGACAGTGGAAACAGAGGACACTTCGTAGAAGAGCGGTGTCAGTGGTAGTTGATAAAAATAAAATTATTACCAGTCAGATGATAGAAGCATTCCGAGCAATGCTACAACAAAAAGAGGAACGACAAGACGAGAAAGCGGAAGCGGGACAGAAAACCCATTTGCTGGAAGTAGAAAAACGGCAAGACGAAAAACGTAAGCGTGAGAATGAAACATCAGAGGGACGGAAAAAGAAGAATTTAGTTTCCAAGCAGACGACGTTAAGGTGTTCGTACAAGATGATATCACTGTAAAATTTAGCCAGGTACGAGGTGAGCTGAACAAACAAGTTGACAGAATATCTTAAATAGAATAATCTGTGTCAACTATGAAAACAAGTACTGTATGTCAAGTTTAGAAGATTCAAAATATCAGATAAATCAAAGAACGCTTTTAACTGAACTAGGGCCAGTTTTTTCAAAGGCCCTACCGTTTAATGGAAGCACTCACTGGGCAACTTATCATCGCTAATTTGAAGCTTACGCTCGCTTAAATAACTGGACAGAAGAAGAGAAAGGCCTTTCATTCATTATTGCGTTAAAAGGACTTGCCGCAGAGCTAATACACAAAGTGCCATCTGACAGCCAGAACACATGCCGAATTAACAATTACAGTACAGTGACCAGCATTTGTGCGAAGTGTACAGTGTTCAACTTAAAGCGAGGCGACAGCGTTCAGGGGAGAGCCTTCAAGAATTTGAACCAAATGTCCACCGACTGACGAGATTGGCTTATCCCGAAGAATCGGAGGACTTCCAAACGTGGATTTCTCACATTGTGTTTATTGACGGTATCAGAGATAGTAAATTACAGCAAGTGTTAAGAATGGCACGGCATCAGAATAGCTCAGACGCTCTTGTTCATGCTCTCCGTTTTGAAGCAGCCAAGTCGGCGACCTACATTAATCAAAGTGTGCCATCAAGTTGTAGTCAAATGCATCCAGTATCACAGTATCGTCATAACGGACGGAATAAAGAGACGATTTAAGAACAACAGTTTAAGAAGTCAGTAGCGCCACAACGATATTTCGTACAAAAGTATAAAGACAAAAGACCTAAGTGATATAACTGTGGGAAAAGTAACCATTTACAAGCAGATTGTTGGCAGACGAAAAATCGGAGAGAAGAGCGTGAATGCACGAATTGGAGATGTAAAGATACGGAACTGCACACAGTCTCCACGCTTCATAAAACCACGGCTAACCTGATTGTCAAAGGATTCATTAAAGACAAAGCTGCAGCATCTCGAGTTTAGCTACCAAATGCTCGTTGCAGACATTGTCGATGAAGTGATTCTTGGCAAGGACATTATGAATGTCTACGGATTCGCTGTGGACTTAAGAGAGAATGTCCTGAGAATTGGCCAAGAGAAGATAAAGCTTTGCATGGCTTAAATGACAGGATCTACCAACCATTCGATTAAGCAATTGGCATTAGTCGAAGAAAAAGTCAACAGGTATGGTCGAGAGAAACCTTTCCTATTTCAGGCGAAAATGGAAGAAAAACTTGTAGAGGACTCCCTATTGTAAGCAGAAATGGAGGAAGAGCTAGCAGAGGAAGTAAAAATAAGTGTAACGACAAAGATGTGCTTGGAAAGCCAACTATGGGTGTCGAGACAAGACTCTTGCTTGTTCCTGAGCTGTTAGAAGCGCCCGGGGGAAAAGTTGCTAAAGATGAAGTTACTCAAGAGGTTATTGACGAGAACCAAACAAACTTGGATCAGCCAGTGGTGTTTAGGTCATCAGTACATGACGCAACTGGAGTGATTCCAGCAAAACTAGTCTTTGGGCGGTAGATTCGTCATCCTGGGGAATTAATGTCCGGATCACCTGAGACTCAGTCCCAATAGTCACAGAACTATTCTTCGCAATTAGAAAACCAACTGCGAGAAATGAATCGCCTAATAAGAGGACGGCTGAATATTGCCAGTGATAAAATGAAAACTCGGTATGACATTCGCAGCAATAGTGTGGGTTTCTAAGAAGGAAATCGGGTCTGGTTGTTCAACCCAAAGCGTCGTCGTGGTCGCTCACCTAAGCTTCAGACTAACAGGGAAGGACCCTACACTGTGAAAAAAAAATCAACGATGTTGTTTATCGGATTCAACAGAAAGGACAGCGAAAGTTCAAGATCGTCCACCTAGATCGCCTGGCTAAGTACAACTTTAGAGACGCTTTGCCAGTTCGGGACGAACAGGCTTAAGGAGGGGACAGTGTTACGACATTACAGAACAATCTATGTGTTTATCGAATGTTCCAGAGGCTGAATGTTGTGGCGTACGTGATTCTCAGCGCATTTGCTAGACTGTGACAGAATTCGCGCGGCCGCACGCAATGTGTCAAGGCCGCAATGAATTAAGTTCTAGTGTTTTCTACTAGACGTCTATTATCAAATATTCTGGAACCTCAGCGGGTACACAGGGATGCTCAGTTCAGTTATTATCGGGCGATATTACTCTGTGCGATCAAGTAGTTATTAGTGAGGCGAAGTGTTATGTGCTGTTTATAATTGCTTGGGACAATTGTAGTACAATTTTGTTTTATATCAGTTGACATTTTTCTATTGTGTGTGAACAATTTTTATTTGATTTGTTATAAGAGACTGTCTTGTTAATTAAAAACTGTTTATTTGTGATAATTAAAGCTGGTGATTAATGACTTAACTGGTGTCTTATATTTTGTTTTCCACTGTTCCATACGACGATCAAGTAGACCGTCGTAACAATATCCTTTCAACGAGATCTTTATTAATTTTATTAATTTATGTGTTGCATACTCGACTTGTAGGTTCTTCATAAACCCACGCTTTATTATGATAAAAAATGTGACGTTTACCGAAACTTCTCGGTTGACTTAAAGTATTTCTTCGTCAAATAGAAATGTCGTGTTTACCTAAATTTATAGACAATATATTTTGTCTTTTTAGTAAATTTAAAAAACATTGATTTTTTGAAGGTTTATGAAGATCTGTACCTTCCATACGAGGTAAACCGGAGCAAATTATTATTTACTTCCAAAATTTTTTTTTTGTAGAGTAATGATGGATCTTCATTACGAAAGGGAAGTTTACGGACTTTACAAATGGACAATACGTAATCGAAAACAAAGATGACTAAATATCGTATCAAACAGCTGTTTGTCATAAGAATATAAAATGTTCAGAAAACCCTCACTTTAGTATACAATTTACTCTCCTACAGACAACAAGACTATACAGGAAGGAATTCTGCGCATGAGGACAACACATAGCTGTCTGACAATGTTAACACGTCTAACAAATATAGTTTTAGGTGTGAAACACCTATTTGTTTCCGTCAGCAACTAACTAAGAACAGGAAGCGTATAGTTGAGTAGCAGCATCAAAAGTGAACCAGACCAATTTGTCCAAGTTAAAGCAATTCTTTCAAGAAGACAATTCTGAGGTTGTCAAATAACGGATTTGGAATAAGAACGAAATTCATAAAATTTGATGTTCAGAACCCCGCGCTGTTTCTCTGGTCAACTTGGTAAATAGGAAATGCAGACAGACGAAATCACATGGGTTAGGAATAATTAGAACGAGACTTGTATCGTAATAGACTAGGGTGGCGTCTTAGTTTGAGTTGTTATTTCTTTTATGTTGATTTCACAAAAATTAAGTATTATTTTAAAAGCATATTGGTTTCCATGTGTAATTTTAGTTTGCATGTTAACCTAACAAAGTCAACTTTTGGCGTCACAGGCACACATCCGAGTTATATTATTGTTAGTAAAATTTTGCTTAAAAAATATGACAATAACACACAATTGTAATCGTCAACAAACAATTTTATAACATACACAAATAAATTTATACGACTTCTATTATCTAACTAAAACATTCTATGCGATATTCACTACATACCGATGCCAATAATCGCATGATCAAAACATGGAACACGAGTGTGGGTACAATTATTGGGTAAGTACAAAAAACGTATATAAGTACATGGTTATTTTCCTGTTCATGTAATTGTCACTAAGGACTCTTCCATTCCAGATACAGGTGATTTATATAGACAATGAAGCTGTACAAAATAGTGGGTATCATTCTCACTCCCCCCATGACAGGTCTATTTGTTGTTTGTTTTGGGTTTTTTTTGTCACTAACGTAAACGTTAAAAATGTTGTATATGTGTGGATGATGGTCTGTTGAGTTTAATATGTGCATACTTTTGTATGTAAGGGGGGGCACTCAGGCATGTAATTAAATAAAGTAAATATGTTTACCCATTTGATGTTTAACTTATTACTTCTTTGAGACTCGATTCCACCCACAAGTCATACACCCAGTGGTAATAATTCTAAATGTTAGAAATAAAGTGTTCATAAATGAACGGGTTCTGGAAATAATGGGAGAAAGGAGAACTGTTTGTGGACAACTATAACGATGAGACTAGAAAAGCTGGTAGAGTTTGTAAGTTGGCGGCAATAATATGAGGACTTGACATACGCATGATTAATGCTTTTCCTGAAGGAAAGTAAAGTAAAAAAAATTAAATACTGACAAGTGGAAGAGATTAGAGATTAGAATATATAATACTTGAGGACTCGGGATATTGTACTCTCAGAAGATGACAAGCAATTGAAAGGAGAAGCCAACAAACTATTACCTTCTCTACTTGCTGTTACGTCTTCACCTGAAGTCAGTAGACATTTGGAGGCATATAGATCGGCTTAGAACAGGAACAGCTCTAAGACAGCATGACACAAGTCACGTGACTAATAATACAGAAAGTAAGAATTTGAAGCGAGATTTCCTTTACTTTTTCTTCTTCTTCTTTAGTTTTACTATGTCACAAAAGTTTTTTGTTGTCCCTCCACAGCCTTCCATATAATGGCAGCCTAAATTCTCCAAGCCACCACTATTTCCGTATTTTCCGAAATGTACTTCTGTCATGTCAAGCCTTCTGATCTATTCTTCCTTTCCTTTATTGGTTGTAATTCTTTTATCCATTCTTTTAAATCTCTCTGTACATAGGCTTAAAGTAATATCATAGGAATTACACGTGCGCGCGCGAGATTATATATGGTATGCTATACCAAAATTCTAGAAACTGATAGGTATTTTATGACATATCTTTCTTCGTAGTCTATCAAAATTTTATAGTACTTATGACAGATAGTAGACCTTAAAAAAGGATACAACACGAACATCATTAAAGAGTAATCCACATAAATATGATAAGACGGGAAAGTCGATAGTGTTCTCGATTCTGTCTAAAGACACACACACTCTCTCTACCATGCAAAGCAGGAAACCAATTAGTGATAATCTGTTTGCTTTGCTGAGAGTGTCGAGCGCGCATGTATCCTTGTACTGAACACGCTTCTACAATACCAAATGCTACACGTTCAAAATATGTGGATACATAAACAGGAAGCAGTTTGTAGTACGCTTAAATAAATCCAAATTTAAACAAATTTCAGTAACTTTCAAACTTGAAACAAATGAATCAAACACACTTTCATAATTATCCTAGCATTTTGTTCATATTCTACTGGTCCGTCGGTCAAAGTATTACAAATTTTTATGGAAAAATTCTTTTAGTTAAATTAGGTAAAATTTGAAAGAAAAAACAAATATATGTTTAATACGATAGTAATAGCCTACCTCCTCTGATTGCAAAGCATCTGTCCAACCAGTGTCATTAGATCTAGCCAATATTAAATCTATCCAACATTTTCAAGCATTAGATTTAAAATACCGCACTAATTATAACACAATAAACACTTTCCACTAATCAGCAACAGTCACTTGATCTACACTCTACAATCTCGCCAGGTGTAACTAACTTCTAATTGGGACATAGATCCTTACATATACCCCACAGAGGTTCCAGAATAACCTCCCATTCTTTCGGTAGCGTGCCGGGATGACTACAAGTGCTGGAACATTTGGAAGTTACTTCAGTGCGCGGCCTTGGCCGAGACGCTGCACCTGCTCGGTAGTCCGTGACGCTCTAGAAAAATTGAGTGCCTTACGTAATTGCAGCAATATCGAGCTGTATGTGTGTGTGCGCACGCGTAATTACATACTCGCTGCCACTTGGAGAAGTACGAGGTCGAATCAAGAAGAAGCTAGAAAGATAAATCAGACAGGAAAATTGGGGCCAGAGGATCAGAATGTCCACTAACAAACAATGTGATTACGTGACTACAAAAGACCTGAGGTAGTACAAATTTTTTCTAGATAAATAAATTAAAGCGTCTCGATATAAAATATTCTTATTTAATAACATTTTTTGTGTTACATGGCATTAATAGTAAAACAAAAATGTGTTTCTTGTATAACACTAGTGTGAATTCTCGTACACTGTTTCTTTGTTTTGTAGCAGTTTGGAATCTTTCCGAGAAATACCACCGTTTCTTATTACACTTTCTTATAATTATAGAAATAATGGAATTTAACCAGTGTGCTTGGAGTACTCTACGGGGATTGCGTAAACCAACGTTATGCTCAAAAATGGACATTCTGCACAATGTTGTTATTTACGGCACGATATCAGCGTTCTCAAAAGACGTGATATAAAAAGGAAACTTCAGAGGGTTGAATCCTTAAAAGGCTGAATGATCAGAACTCGTTTAAATAAAACTCGTAAATAGGCATAATTGCATTAGATTATTAAAACATAATCTAAATGAAATATACTGTTACATGGTTTTAAATATTCGGTATGCGCCTCTTTTGTAGATCGTGCTAAATCTATCAGAGTACATTTGTTGCGCATCAAGAAGCCAACATGTTTGTTGACAACCATTAATAGTTTATTTGAGAAACACTGTAACTGTGTTTATAAGGGTGGTGATTCTCTATTCCACATGTTACTATTTTTGACAGCGCTCCTTTAAGGAAATTAGTAAATAGACCTGTTTGGAAACTGTTTGGGAACCGTTTACAATAAGGCTGTACAGAAATTTGTCGCGTGGTTTATTATCTGATTTCTTGTTGTTTCTACTACATAAACGTTGAGTAAATATTGGTGTGGTAAATACAATTTAATAGTATTTATTCAACTGACAAAGTAATTATATCAGACACAGCGGAATCAGTGGTGTACCCAGGGGGTGCAAGTCATGAATTCACATGCAGTTGTAAACACGTGGTTTGGAAATGTCTAGAAACCGGACGTTCATGTTCACCAGAACTTGGTCGATTTTTTAGTACAATCTAGAATGTATTAACTTTTAAAAATGACGTCATATGTGTGTGTCTATAAAATCACGGGTGAGCCGTGAGTTAGGCAGTTTCTCATAGTATCTGGGAAGTCAGTATATATTGTCGAGGGAACGGGGGAATTTAGTTCCATAAACTTAGGCACAGCGTTCGAGATCTTCAATGACCGATGGCTGTCATCGAGGGCTGAATCAGGAGCAACTTGGACTGACACAACGCTCACTAGGAAACCCTGAGGTCGACATCCCACCTTATGAGGACAACGGCTGGTGTGAAAGCGTAGGAGCAGGCCCGAGAGATTGCCCGGACTGATCCAACTTAACCCAGCAAATCCATGAAAGCGTAATTAAAAAATTGTTTGTAAAGAATAAAACAAATAAATACTCTCCTTTTAATTGACAACTGCCAAATGTAGTAAAATTTATGTTTTTGAAACTCAAAATTTTCATATATCAATCGTATAAGTTTATATATGAAAAAGTTAACCAATAAATTCACCCAACCAAAATTTATTTCTACAAGTGCAGTCAGCTTCAAGCCTGTTACCTTGCAATACATATACTACATTGATAACACATAGTTTTGACAGTCGTAAAAGTGTTATTATTCATATGTAATCAAAGAGGAGTAGTACTCACCTCTAAAGTAGCTGGCAGTCATACAGAGCAGGCCCGTCGCGTGGAAACACGTCACCAACACTGCAGCCTTGTACACTGACATTGTTGCCACTCAACACACCACTGGCATCTCAACACACTAGAACAAACAAAAACCACTTCACAATATTGTTGGTTGCATCACCAATAATGTAATGTGTAGTCATGGATGTGTGTGTTATGTGTTTAGGCATTTAATATATGTACACGCTTGTTACAAGTTTAATTACAAATTTCCACCGTTTTAAACTTCAATTCCACCAATGTTTCGATCACTGCGACTCAATGGTCGTTTTCAGGCAAAACTCTGAAGTATTAAAAATGTTTCCGCACAGAACAATCTGTAAAACAAACAATCTCGTATTGGTTAAACATAATGTAACACATTATGATTTACAGTGTAAAACGTTTTCTAAATTTAACTCATAAATATTTTTCGTTAGTCTGTAAATTAACGGTGATAGTTTTTGTCAAAGAAAATTATTGGTAAATTAAGTTCACATATATCTAAATGTTTGAATTAAAATTTTGTAATGTATCAAAATATATTACACTTTGTACACCTGAATCTTTTCTCTTTCCTTGTGGATAGTTTTAACGAAATTGCTTGTTTACTCACAGTTTTTTGAGATGAAATTTTATATAACTTTTTATATTCGTAAGTGTGAAACACCATAATTTTGTAGAACAAATAACCTATTAGAAATTTTAAGAAAATTATTTTAGTAATTTTTAGACCAGATTTTTAGGCAGATTGGAGGTAGAATTTGGCAGACTAAGCATACATTCTACAACAAGAAAAGTCTGATGATACACAAAACGTCAGTGCAAAGGTGAGGAGAGACTTTGTTGTACAAAAAGAAAGATTCTCAAAATGTGCTGCTCCAGAAGGATTATGAAAGTAAAATAGACGAAAAAGATGAATAATTATGAAGATGTTTGAATAGTTAAAGAAAGCGCTTAAAAGAATTTGAAAGCAAAAAAGAGCATTATTAATTAAACACATACTTCGGCACAGTGAATTTATAAAGCGAATAATTGCAGAGAATACTGGAGGAAACGTTTCAGGGAAAAGCCTAAAGTGGAAAACTCTTAATCTTTTAAAGACTTGATTTTAACTCACACTGTACACTGTAGAGAAAGGTTGAAGGTCACGAATAGTAGAGGGCAGTTGCCAACCAGCTAGAAGCCAGCTGAACAAAAAGATAACCTGAAAATAGCCGCTACTCGCATGTGATCGAAACGTTGTTGTTATAATTAATTAGAGTTTTACGATGGCGATGCTGCAAATTTTTATAAACAAACCAATTTGCATTATAATGTTACAAAATGTGACTTCTATATTTTTATCTACAAATGTGAAAATTATTATGAGACAAGAGAACGTTTACAGCTTGTACTACAAAACATCTGTCGTCTTGTTTAATAGAAAGACACATTGTTAACAGAAAGGCATATTTTTGTTTGTTGTGACAGGCGATTCTCACATTGTACAATGATCCATCTGAGGCTCTAATGAAATGAGCCTCAAAACGTTCAAAATTGTTTATGTAAACAAAACTAAGTATTATGCGAGAAAAATGTATTTATTTTTTAAATAAATAAAAAAAGGAAGAAACGAGGCTCAGTTGAGTTCTGCAAGTAAATATTGTTTTACTTAAGCGGGTTACTAGCCCACTGTAAAACCGCCAACCTGGAGGACCAGGAGTTTGATCTTGGAGTCTTCTTCTCCTAGGCCAACTGCTATCACCACAGCTACAGACCTTGGCCTGACCCTGGTTTTACCTTGGAGTATCCTTCTCCTAACCTTTGAGGTGCCAACCCCCAACCACTCAAGGCACCGAGGAGGAGATGATAGGTTCCGGAACAGGCCAACTAGGGCCTAATCCCTGCAGTGAAGATGACGATGATGAAGGAAGGAACGGTTAAATACATAGAATGAAATGTAAGGGGGGGTTCAAGCGTGAGGTTTGTGGAACGGGTAAAGAAATGACGGGGTCTGGTCGCTGCCTTTAACTCTGTAATTTGATACAAAAGTAGTGCGGCGTAAAAAATTAGAAATGAGAGAATGTGTAAATTTATAGTGGAAATTACAGCGTCTTATGGGGGTGAAACCTTAAATGGACGTTTTATGGGCAAATTTTAAAAACTCGCAAAAATTAGCTGAGAACAACGGAATGATCAAATTCTAGAATACGTGACCTATATTAATAATTTGGGAAATGATATTGTCTATAACAGGAATTGTCATATTGATGTTAATTTAGGTAATTTTCAGTCGATCTGGTACACACTTTTTACGTAAAATCAACCGTATTTTGAGAAATAAGGTACGTCGAGATACATAATTAAATTTTTACAAAGTTATGGCAGTCCATGCACTGTCCTATGGGTGTGGGGTATAGACAGTAACCAAGAAACAAGACAGTAAAATACAGGCTTCGCCATTGGCGATCTTAAGAGGAGCTGAAATGTTTTTTAAACACGACCGTATAAATAATGAGGCCTTAAGAGAAGAGTTACAAGTTTTTAACGTGGATGAAAAATTAAAAGATTACAATCAACGGTGAAAAGAACACTCAGAAAGAATGTCAGATTCCAGACTGGCCAAACAAGTCTGGAAATAGAAAGCTGTAAGACTCAGGTGTGTTTGTACCCTGGAAGAGATGGCTGGAGGATCTCTGAATATAGCACCTTGCCTATGCCGTGTCGTAAAGATTATGATGATGATGACAATGGGAAAAATTCTTGCCAAGAACAACAGGAATAAGCAGGTGGGAGTGAGTAGGAAACGATATGATTACATACATTATTTGTGTGGCTCAGAGTATAATTGAGAAGATAGAGAGAGGCAACTTTTATGGTACGGGCATCACGTTATGATGAGAGACAGTCGACTTCACGAACTATCCATGAATTGAGAATGACAAAAACAAAACAACGGGAAAGGATTGAACTACCTAGCTTAGAATAACGGTAGAGATCACGAGTTGCATGCGCAGTAGACTGGTGTCGTGACGTCACGTGTACCCGGTGGTCGCTTTTGACCCATTTAAACTAGCTAGTGATCGGTACCACGCCATAATACATGCCATTCTTATTGTGTTGAGAAGACTTTACTTTTATTATAGCATGTGTTATGATAAATATGAATATGCGTTTTATGATACTACGTTAAACTCGCGTGCCCTGCAGTTGTGATCGGCGGCATAATCACATTGATAGTGAGATGAGATGTGATTATGAGACTTTTGCTTACCCACCATCAAATGTCAGCATGTCAACAAAGTGAAAATTACAAGAGAACAACAAATATAAACAAATAAATCAAAATTTATAAGAAATTAAATGCAATTTTAAATTATATATTTTAAACACGTAAATAGTAATAATAAGAAATATATAAAAAAATTAATTTACATTCACATTTAAAAAAAAAATAATCTCTTAACAGAAAGAGTGGGTTATTTTTTGTAAGAGGAAGGATGTTTTTTGTATAAATATCATGTTATTTTATTACAATAAGGATGTTCTGTAATGTTCTTATTACAAGAAGGATACCTTCTTGACACTTTTCCTCCATGTAACTATGAAAAAATTAAAAACTTCATTATTAAAAATTCTGAAAAGACGTGCTGTACAGGAGAAAAATTTCCCACTGTTAAATCTTCTATGGTAGTTTATGCCTGTGAAAGGACTAACTTTGTGCTGTGCAATTTAAGAATATAAACAAATAATAAATATATTTGCTTGCGAGTTCCAGTCACAATATTGCTCCTGTAATCACTGAATCGGATGAGTCTATATTAAGCAACAGTCAAGAGTAAATGAAATAAAATTTGAACGAACGTTCGTTCTAAAAAAAATTCTCAATCAATTACAGTCTTTTAGGTCAATTATGGTTAATTATAATCAATTTTGGTATTACTCAAAGCAAACATTACCAAAACGAAAGAAATAATTTCCACTTGCTAGTAACAATCTACATTAAAAAAGAAAATGTTAAAATAGGTAGCTCCTTATTTTTAATTAAGCAGGATTGTTTCGGAAAAACTTTGGTTTTCGCTTATCAGCGTTTCGTTTTACATTAAATATATTTTAAGTAAAACCATGCCGTAATCATTTAAACCGTTAAAACACGATTGTTTTTTAACAATATTCTATTTAATAATACTATAGGTTGTAGAGCATAGATGATAGGAAACACGAGAAAAACATAGCTTATGTAATGGTGCTGCAGTCGGAATACGTGACGTCACTGCTTCACAGCGGGCTGCATGTGATCCATACTGTAAATTGCATGCTCCGTGGATTGAACGATGTACGCCTATTCGGAGAAAACGGTAGTACAGTGAACATTGTTTCTTGAGGGCCCGGAAACCAAAAAGTGAAGATGTTCTTAGGCACTGGAAAACGGCCGGATAACAACGGTGGTAGGGAAAAGTATATATACAGATAGAGAAAGAATTGCAGAGAGAGAGAGAGAGAGAGAGAGAGAGAGAGAGAGAGAGAGAGAGAGAGAGAGAGAGAGAGAGAGAGAGAGAGAGAGAGAGAGATAATTCCAATTTTCAATTTTTTTTAATTTTATTTATTTAAATAGAACTTTGCTACATATTTCCGGTAATTAAAATTTCTAGCCAGAGGAAGATTTCTTATAATCATTTAGTTGGAAGAGACCGCAACAAACACCCCTTTTGTAGCCTACCGTGATACAAATCTCAATTACATATCCCAGTGTGTACAAAAGCGCAAGTTTCCTGATCGAACAAGAGTACGAGGTTTTTGTACCATTTGCTAATAATCTTAGCTCTCAATACCGCTTAATGCCTGTCATTTAAAACAGATTAACTAAAATATACTTAGTTTGAACATTGATAAATTATTTCAATATTGATAAAAATATAGTGCGATTAATCTAAATGCATTGGTGTTATGCATGTTTATGTACAGAGTTCTGTGTTATTACTGATATCATAGTTATTGTTGTTCATCCAAAACGTGTGTGTGTGTAACAAAGCGAATTGCTCTATCGCTTTGCATACCGTTTCAGTATTGCCTTTTCAACATTTAAATTTCATTTGCATATCCCAGTGAGTACAGAAGCACAAGGTTGCAGGTTTGACATCAATATCGTACAAACGTTTAACAGAAAATAACTTTTTATATTCACTACAAAATAAAATCTCAATGAACTCGCAATATAAGTGATTATCACTCAATTATCAGTACATTATGCTATAAAATAAGTAAATTATTTTCTGGAATACAACGTAGTAACAACGGATAACTGTTTCCCAAGGCAAAAATATTGTTTCAAAATTAAAAAATTGTATCAAATGCGTATGATGGATACCCATTCCCTTTACTCAATTATACGTATATGAAAATGACATACTGACATACCTCGCGCGTGCAGAGGTGCACCTGCACATTACATTGCATTGACAAAATTAATACATTTTTACACTATATTCATAACACCTTACGTAGACCGTACGTAAAGTAACACCGTCCGTTTCGTCAGAATCACCTAAATCACGAAGTGTGTATATACACACACACACACACACACACACACACACACAAAATATTTTATATTACTTAAAAACCAATTAGGCTATAGGTATTATTAATGATTATTATCAGACAGATTATTACAAATTATTTTAAATTAGAGACAATGACAGTAATGTAAAAATAAAATATCTAAATATTGTAATAAATAATAAAAAGTATATTCCCTGTTATAAAGTAAAAAACTATATTTATTATTAACATTTAAACAACGAGTACAGTATGACCAATTATGAATAAACTAACACACTCTTTGTTTACAAAGTCATTTAATTCTACGGTTAAGTTGACAACATTTTCTTTCACGAATTTATTTATTTGTTAACAATAAGTTATGAACGATAAAGGGTTTCCAATGATCGGTCAAAAAAGTATAAAACAAATTTAAAATTATTTGTGTCGACGTTTCGACAGTACTTTATGTCATCATCAGGACCTGTGTACGGATACAAGAGAAAATACCAAATACAACAGACCAATTAATTTAATGAATGTGTGGGTTTGTTTCTGTTTGTGAATGCGCGCGCGCGTATGTGAGCATGTGTGAAGTAGTTGGAACAGTTTGTTTTATATCACCAGAATAATTGCATTCGTTACATATTGTTTTTCTTAAATACATCGAGAAAATTATAATACCACAGAATATAATTCACACAAATTACTGTTCCATAATATTTGTAACTAATAATAACTGTAACTCACACGCATTCACTCAATTAGTTGATCTGTTGTATTTGATATTTCTCTTGTATCAGTACACAAGATGATGCAATACATATTGTCGTAACGTTGACACAAACAATTTAAAGTTAGTGCTATACTTTTTTGACCGATCCTAGCAAATCCTTCATCGTTAAAATTTACTGATTGACGGTCATTACGAAAATAAGGATTTAATAATAAGTCTACTTCCTTTGAATTAATTTGTATTTGTCTTCAATTTATAGATTTTTGTTATTGTATTTATATGCGAGTGACTTCGTTTTCTTATTGGTGGTCTTTTTGCATAAATATTATTGCTTTAAGCTTTGTTGGGATGTCTAGGAATCCGTGTTTATTGTTTAAATAATGAGTGGCTAAGTTAGCCTCTGAAGTATGTACATCAGTTCCTTTAACTTGACTCAATTCCTTTAAACATTACTTGAAAACCCTATTGTTTCACTTGAGACAGGTTTCAAGCATTAGACCGTGTGCTCATAGTAAGCTATAACTTCTGTTTGCCCTTAAACTGTGCGTTCACTGAGTGACTCTCAGATGAAGTAACATAATAAAATAGTTTACCAGATCATGGGTCAACATAGCTCAAAGTAAGCTTACATCACAAAGCTTGATACATATTTCAAGTAAGATATATCTTGATAATGGTCTTCAACGTAAACTTCCCTCATGCATTAGGCAGACGGTGTGTTGCCTTCCCTAGACCGGGTTAGAGGTCACATTACCCGCCAGAAAGTACTACCGGGCTACATTTTTAAACAAGTGAAGTGACGACGTGCACGGTGAGCCACACAGTTGGTTTACGTACAGATGTCGCGTTTTTACTGACTGAGTTCCGCCTGTTTCAGTATTGTTGAGTTGTTGCTATACTGAGAGGAGAGCTGACTTCCCATACCTTGTAACCTTCCCTCTCAGTGTTATCTTTTCCCAAGTACGTTGGCACACTGCTTGGAGCTGTTACCGTTTGCCAGCGGCACGGAGGTTCCCTGCCTCGCGGAAAACGACCAACGCCTCAAGGCTCGTGCCTACTGGACAGGGCACGTTCGGCATCTGCCGTTCCCCTCGCCACCAGTGGCAGTGCTACCATGACCTAAAACCTGCATATAATAAAGCTGTTTTATAAATTTCCGCCGCCTTCTGAGCTTACTGGTTGGCGTGTCCTTCATGATTTTTAGGTAACCTGTCTTATTGAAAGTCCAGCACTGTTATCATCTGACAGCCAACGGGCACGTCCCGGAAGCTGTAATTCAGCCATTGGTGTAAAGACGCCCCACTACCTGATGCAATGTCCCCATACCGTAGAAAGACGAATGACGTCATGGAAAGCCTCTTTCCTTTTTGCCCTGACCTACCCCGCAGCTACACATAAAAACGCGCGCGCTTAAACACACACACACCTATACAAAAAAATATATATATAGTTTATGAATAAATAATTTAAATATAAATTATATACAAATTATTTATTACACGAATGTATAATATTTCGTAAATTTCCTTGGATTTTTTTCATATTTCCGGTGAAAAAACACTTACTAAAAAACAAGTAGCTACAAAATTTCTAATAAACAGTAGCTAGTAAAGGAGAATAATTTAAATGCTTACCATTACATAATTTAATATATATTTTACACACAGTGGTTAGACGGTGCACAGAAGGTATCTGGTGAAATTAATATTACCAAAATGATTGTCAAACAGGCTGTTAGGAGTTGGTAAGTTGCTATATATCAGCGACATCCTGAGAAATGTTTCGAATCCCACCCTCGTGGATCTTTTCAAAAGTCAACAGAGAAGTACAAGATTTCAAAAATTAACTTTTTGCGGCCTGAAGAAGACCCCGAGGGTTGGAATTGAAACGTTGCAGACGATTTAGCTGTTGAATAGCGACCGACTACGTGCTAACAGTCCGGTTTATAATGATTTTTACACCGTTCGTGTGAGCTTACGAAAAAAGTAGACATTAAAGTAACAACCAAATACTTCCATTAAAACTCCCTTTCCAATAGGAAAGCAAGCAACAAAATAGCTAAATAAAAAACTATTCGATTTATAGAGTTTAACATTTCCGGGTTATTGAGCTCTGGTCGATTGCTTGTTTCATATGTCATTTTATTTTGGTAAACTAGCCGTTTTGGCCACACACGGGATGAAGGCCTTCTTCAGCAGTAAAAACTGAAAATTGTACATCAAGGGATGGTAGACCGCACGTACCCCAAGTTGAGGCGGAAGCAATGCTACCATCAATGGTCAAAAAATAATTTTAGTTTTTGCTGCTGAAGAAGGCCTCCATCCGGTGGGTGGCTGAAACGCCTAGTGTATAAAAATAAAATGGCATCTGAAACAAGCAATCGACACAGTCCAATAGCCCGGACATTTTTAATTTTATAATTATTGACTCCGGTCGTGATAGACTACGACAAAACTATTGTGTGTGTGTGTGTGTGTGTGTGTGTGTGTGTGTGTGTGTGTGTGTGTGAAATAATCACCTCTGGTTTTGGAGAATAGTAGCTTGCAAGTATTTGGATTCCAAGTAGAACATTACTAATTTTACTGTAAACTTTTTAAAATAAACTTTTTGTTTTATTTATTTTATTTAAGCACCTAAGTATAATTTAATGTAAGGTATAGATTTTCTCTTTTAAATCAAAGGTAGACATTTTTTAAATCACATGAATTATTTGTTGGTATACACGACCATAACTAACTAAATGTATGGTTTGAAAACAAAAAATATTGTCGACACAACGTTCTTTCTTTAATAGAAGAAAACATTGGTTACATTTATTCTTATTTTGTACCGTTGTCACTGACAAAAGAGCAGCAGAACGTCTGGAAACGGTAACCGACAGTACGGTTCTGTACGGAGCCGTCAGCTAAATGGTGCTTCACACTTAGAAACTGACGACAGGGTCGTTCGAGAAATGGTTTCCAAACACAATCTATTATGCGGAAGGAAACGGTGTACTGAACAACCCTGCGCTTTACAGAAAATAGCCTTAGTGAACGAAAATAATACGTCATATAATAATCCGTCATGTGCGCGCGCGCGCGCGTGTGTGACATCGTACATTATTATCAATATAATTATTATTATTATTATTGTAACGGTTTGTTACATTTCGTCTCTCCTCCATCTTGTCTAAACATGTGCTTCACAGGGGTAGGCTTGGTGAATGTGTGTGGTGATCGGCGTGACGTCGATACGAAGTTGAATGTAGGACGCTCGTTATCTCACGTTGGTCTGTAGTGACATGCCTGGGGACTACTTATCACCGGTTTCCTGTTGTAAGTAGTCAGTAGTGAGAGAGCGAGGCCTCCTGGCTGTTGCCACCACGTCTGTGTAATTTGTTCTGCCTTACGAGGCAAGGAAGTACCGAACACATTTGCTTTATTAATTCAGAAATCATGAATCATTCAGTTTGTTATGTAAAGCGGTAATCATTATGTAATAACCAATTAACGATTCTCATGAAAATGTAATTGTGTAGAGTTTGAAGTCATTCCGTAGACAGTATGTAACAGGTTCATGTTTTGTGAATCAAGATATTAATTAGAGCAATTATGCATATTTCATTAAAGATTAATCTTCAATTCATTAACTGATAACTTTTGTTAATAGTTTTCTGTACGATCTTTATTGTCATATCAAAATGCATAACCTATCAGTCACGCTTGTTATACTAAAATGTAAATCCTATTATATCGCTGCACATGTCACGGGTGGTTAAACCGTTAGAATTAAATTAATCTCAATTTGCAGGTTGCAGGTGTATGAATGAATAACACGTGAAAACTGTTGTCCAGCAAACGGTGCGTGTTCGGAAAACTGTGCTTTTGGCACCGTTCTGCAGTTGGTCAAGTAGTCACGGACATTACCTTTTCACGACTTGTGGACACCTCTCGCCGTGTGCCTTCACCGTAGGAAAGCCCGAGTATCGGAGGACCATCAGGTGACCTAAAATCATTCATACATTTTGGGGGCCTAAATCGCAATACAAGTTTCCTCACTCAAAAACCTACCATAGTGATCGCAATTTTTCAAGAGTCGGAGAGTGAAATCTGGGAAATACTATTTCATCAAAAATTTTAAATAATAAAACAGGTGTTAACAAACTATGTCCTGAAAATTGAGTCTGTTAAGACCTGCACTTGTAGTGTCGTGTGCGGGATGGTGACATAGACCGTGACTTGGGAGTAGAAAATAAGTAATTGATGTATACTTAATGCGAATTGTACAGTTAGCCTCAATTTATAGAATTTAAAATTAAAGGAAAAATATATAATTTTGCTAATAATAAGGTGCACCTAGTAAAGTAATTTAATCAATGCTCTTAAAAGAGACAGTAATGTGAATCTTTTATGATACGAGTATATGTAATGTAAAGGTATTGTAGGAAAATTGTAAAGTCAGGAGGCCCAGTTGCTGCTCTATTCATCGTGATAAATTTGTGTCGTACTAATAAATTATTATTTATTATTAGCACGTGTTATGTGTTTTACATATGGCAGCCCACTTTGGGTTCCCAGTGTTGTGACCCTGACCAAAGGGGGAGTAACATTATTATTAGTAGTAGTAGTAGTGATGGTGGTAGTAGTAGTAGTATTAGTAGTAGTAGTAGTAGTAGCAGTAGTGGGAGTAGCAGCAGCAGCAACAGCAGCAGCAGCACCAGTATCGCAGTTTGGAATGCGTTATTTACAATGGTATCCGAGAACTTATATGAATAGATAAAGTTTATCAATCCGCCTTATCTCTTCTTTTAAATCCGTTTCGATGTCACTTTTCAAAGCATATGTTTCATCATCTGATGTTATAAATATTGTAACATGACAGATATAAGCATAATATTGAATGGCAATTGATCATTAGAATAATGAAGTTATAATGTTTAAATTTGGAAGAAAGCATTAAGTTTAATATAAATAGATTAATTCATAGCAACTGTGGAAAGAAATCATTATTATAAAGAAAATCCAAGTTCAAGTAAAAGGAGTTACTAGTGATGAGTCATCCAAGACCAGTCTCATAACCAAAGGTTTTCAAGGTATAATCCAGGAAGGTAAAAAGTAAATAACAAAGCAGTACTGAATATGACCAAACCCACAACGAGGAAGAATAAATAGAAGAGAAACCCTAAAATAAGCCAAGATCAACCAATACAGGTTGTGTATTTCTGTAATAAAGAAGAAGATGGAGAAGATCCCAAGAAACCTGATGGCAACAAGAAGAAGATGGAGAAGATACCAGTCCCAGAAGGCAGGAGAAAAGAAGACTGAAGAAAGAAGAAGAGGGCAGCATCCTGAAGAAGATGTCATGCTCTTATAAAAGACACCCAAATCCCTATATCCCCAAAATAAATATCTAAAAATAAAAGTATAACGAAATAAAAACCACATGTATATAAATTTAAGAGAGAGGAGTGTATAAAGTAAAAGTTTCCTGTGAACTAAGATGAAACAATAATATAGTACCCATGGAACAAATCTCCATTGAAAAAACGCTAACCAATTTATTATGTTAATAAGACTATACGACCATTTAGCATTAACATAATATATAAGTGCAAAGTGAACCAGTGATAGTTTTGGGTATTATAAAAAATGAACCTTGTGTTTTATTCTTGGCAATCACAAACATTGGATGCAATGAAATATGCATTTTTCAATGACTTAAAATATGTACTGTGACAATATGTTGTTCATAAGACATGAATCTGTTTAAAATAACATTTTGTTTTACATGAAAAAAGAAAAACAGAGTTCATAATACCTTTTGAACAATTAATACTATTTATTTGTTAATGACAGGGTACAATTCCCCAAAGACAATGTAAAAGACGGTATAAAAACTGTAGAATCCTACTTATAATAATAGTTAGAAATAAGAATATAAATATAAGGTTTTTTATGTATATAGTACAAGAATGTTTAAAAATGTATTAGATATAAGGCCATTTGTTTGGGTCTGAAACAACTAACATCAGAACTATAAAAATAGTTACCACTTGTAAATAGTAGAGAGTAATTAAGATGTTAGTTAGTAAAAAACCTTTTTTGTAAGCCATATTTCCATGTTTAGAAATAAGGATTGTGTTGCAAAATGTCTGACTTGAAGACAACCATTTATTTAAAAAAAAAAATTCTTTATTTGTTTTAACTATTGTTTGTATTGTAACCAATACTAATTGTTTTTGTGTAATTTAAAAACATGTTTAATTTATAATACTATTTGTAAAAGTCAGAGAGGGTATCACACATCATATATTGTTTGTAAATTATTTTGTAAGAAAAATTGTTAAAAAATCATAGGCCTAAAGAATGGAAACCAAACTTCATCAAAACAGAGAAATTACTCATTTAAAAGCAAATAAACAAAAGGGGTTTAGACAAAATAAACTTGAGATCATGCCATATAATTGCACATACCATTTAGAGAGATTTTAATAAATTATATTCAGAATTATAAATAAAAATGAGAATGACTAAACTCAGAAATTTGGACATGGGAGTCATATATTCCTGAATAATGTTTCAGAATACAACTAATTCAATTAATTACCAGAAAATAAGGGAATATGAACCTTTCAATACAATATAGGATTATTAATATTAAATATAACTGATAAAATGGCTGAATTTATATAATGACAGGAAGTAAATTCTGATGTTTTGACTCTTCAGAGTATGCCAAACTGAAAATGAAATTACTATTTTTTGGACAGAAAACACTATAAAATGGCATTATTTAATCTGAAAATCAGCTGAATGAACTGAAAGATTAATTTAAATCACATCTAGTGAATAAAATTGACAAATAACCAAAGTTTAGGCATTCATATAGTGAAAATGTAAAAGTGCACACAGGATGTGAAAAATATTTGAACAATGTTAAGGATAATATTATATGGGCTAAGAGTTTAATTGAAACTAAAGGAAACAGTTAGTTAATTATTGGTAGTTGAACGGTTAACATGACATACGTTTGATAACGTGGATAACCTAACCTATAATCGTCATACAAAGCGAGTGTATAGTGAGTTATTGTGAAATCGCGAGTGACTTGTAAAATACTTCTGAAACTATCATATTATAACAGAAACGATCAAGTAACACTCCATAACACAGAACAATATAAATCTACTCCGAAAAACACCATAAAACACTAGAAAACTGTATAATACATTAAACCAAATTAGTGACGGAATCGGAGAAAGTGTTTGAACTAATAATTATACGGATACACTAAATACAACTCAGAAACAGTACACCAATCACTACACAACATTTAACAAGAGATTTGCAGAAACAAGAACACAAATATTGCCAGAAAATACATTATTTGGAACACGGCAGGAACGAGCAACTTTTTGATCGACTTGACGGCAGCCATCTTTCTTTGACAATTCCAGTGCCTCCTCTTAGTTCAACAGCTGTTGGGTGAAAACAATTATTATATTTACAAATTATTATTCAATGTCTGTGTTTATTAATAACTATTAATTTGATTGTAACGTTATACTTTTTAAATATTAGCCCGATTTCTCTGACTTTGGTAATAACTGGCTGTTTAAAGAACCCTATATAATTTTTATATCATATATTTGTAACTTTTTTCGATATCCTGAGAATCGATACTAATCGATAAGAGTCAATATTGCTATTACTTAATAAAACATTAATACTTTTCAATACTTAATAGTTCTTTATTTCTTCAATAATACTAATTACCAATAAGATAATTCTAATTGATAATCTACAAGGACTTTACCACCCGTAAGTGAAGATAACCTAAAAAAAAAATAAAAAGGTAAACAAGTATCGATTGGTTTGAAGACAGTCTTATGAGTGGTGATAGCTTATTTAAAATATACTAAAACTTTAATAAAAATTTTCAGAAGAGCATTACACTGTTTAAAACTTCACAGCCCTATATTAATTAATTGATCCTAATTAATTAATTAATAAAATTAAAATTTTTTTTTTAATTATTTTTTTTTATAAACATAATTTTTTTTTAAATTTCCTTCAAAACAATAAATTTTGTTTTGAAACTTTCTGTGAAGCTGAACATATATATATATTTCTTCATCAACTTTACGCTACTCGACCAGTCTTGCTACCATCGGGACTCGACCAGCTGGGAAACTTAAGGAAGTGTTTCAGGCCAGTAAGACGTCGAGAGCCACACCAATTACACACCAATTAAACATATTATATTACAATTTACTTATTTTATTACAAATTGACTAGCCCAAACAGCGGGGCTTGTTTACATCGGAGTCACATACTTCACAATCTTATATCATCAACACACATCTATATTTATTTTTATTATTTTATTACAAATTGGCGCACAACTTTAGGGGCTTTAATTAGCGATTGGAAGGCCAATACATTCTGCCCAATCACTAGTTGGAGCTAGGCAACAGCTACAAAGACAGAGAATTTCAAGGGAAAATGCAACGACGTGCAACATCTAAGAAACGGGCGGCGGAGGCCGAGAAAGAAATAGAAACCGATATGGACAACAAAGAGGCGACACCAGTAGAGGCGGAAGAGTCGTTGCCACCGGTGGCATCCAAACAACCTGAACCACCAGAAGAACAATCTGAGATGCCCACACAGACAGGGGAGGGCCATCTACAGGAGAAGCAGATGGAAAAATCCAAGACAACGGAGGATATTAAAATGGACAAATACCTGGAAATGTTCCTGCAAAGGATGGAAGAGAAAATTAACAAAAATAGTAGGGAATTGACGGAAGACTTGAGTAAGAAAATGGACAAGAAAATGGACGAAAATAGTAGGGAATTGAAGGAAGACTTGAGTAAGAAAATGGGAAGCGTTAGCCATTCTTTAAAAGAAGATTTAGGAAATAAAATAGAAACAACAAATAAGAAGCTGGAAGAGAAGATGGAAGAAAACAGCAAGAAGATGGAAGAGAAGATGGAAGAAATGAAGAAGGATAATCAATCCACAAAAGAAGAGTTGACGGGGATGAACCAGAACATAGAAGATTTGAAGGAAGATAACAAGAAGAGGGAAGAAGAGATGGGGAAGAAGTTAGAAGAATTGAAGGAAGACAACCAGTCGTTCAAAGAAGAATTCAAAGCGACTAAAGAAGAATTGATTAATAAAATTGAGAACACCAATCAGAAAATCGATGAAACCAGGAAGAAGATAGAGAAGAACAACCGACAATTGAAGGAAGAGTTGAAAGAAGATAACAAGAAGTTGGAAGAGAAGATGGGGGAGAAGTTGGAAGAATTGAGAGAGGACAATCAAATTCTAAGAGAAGAGTTAAGGGAGGTAAATCAGGAGAATTTGGACAAACTGGACGAAAGAATGGAATTGTTGCGAGAAGAACTGAATAAGGAGATCAATGTTAACAAGAAAGCGATGAATAAGAAGATGGAAGAAGAAAATATAATGGTCAATCGACAGATTCGAGAGATTGATGGAAAGTGCAACCAGACCGAAAAGGAGGTGCATGAGTTTAAAGAAGTGGTGAACATCAAGTTCACAAATATCGAAGAACATAGTCGTAGGAAGGTAGAAGAACAGAGGAAGGAAAATCAAGAAGAATTCGGAAAAGTACGCGACCAAGTCACAGAACGATGTAACGATATACAAGAGACCGTGGCCAGTATCACCGGTCAGGTGCGACAAAGCCGAGAGGAGATGGAAGCAATAAGGAACAGACCGACTCATTTCACTGGATTGCCCGTCAACGAAAGCCGAGAGTGGCTCAACTTCCGGCAATACAAACTCAAGCCGATGGAGTTCCTGGCAAGGGTAGAAGAATATTTGACCAAGCATAAAATTACTCAATGGAGCCAGAGCAGGGAGATATTCGACGAGTCTTTCCGAGACATAACAGATAATTGGTGGATGGCCAACCGGAGTGAAATTTCCGACTACCGACAGTTCCGGAAAATGTTTAAGACAAAATACTGGTCTGAGACCACCCAGAACTTGATCCGTGACAATATTTGTAATGGAAGATACAGGTCACAATTAGGTAGCAGTATGACGGCATATTTCTTGGGGAAGGTGTGTATGGCAAAACACCTTGAGCCAGCAATCCCAGAAGAATGTTTAGTGAATAAGATATCTTATCACTATGATGAAGACATTATCAGGGCCCGGAGAGGTAGTCAGATCAAGACGATCCAGGGAATGACCGAGTTATTGGAGGGATACGAGAACGAAGAGTATTATCGGCAGAGCAGGAAGAGAAATGAGAGACCAGAAGCAAGGCCGACTACCTACCCCAATAACGGCAATAACCATACAAATAACCGGAACCAGCCCAGTAATTACGACGGCCCTAACAACCAGCCGCGTAATAACCAGTTTAACGGAAATTTTAACGGCGTGAGAAATAACAACCCCTACCCAAATAATAGAAACCACTTTTATCAACAAAATAATAATGTTCCATACAGTCAGAGAAATCCATATCCCAACAATAATGGTGACAGACCTTACCCACCTAACCGAAATTATTATAATAACAATTATAATAATAACAATAATAGCAATAGTAATAACCGAGTGTCGCGTCCTAGGGTAAATTTTATAAGAGCAGAAGATCGCGGACAAAGGAGATATTATCAACCGAGGAGGAGCAGCTTCCACGGCGCCGACCGAAGATGGAGGAGTGCGGAACGAGACGGCCCAAGATACGAACAGGAAAGACGAAGTACCAGCCTGGAAGATCTTGGCAGACAACCGAACAGGGCGTTAAACATCAACCAGGGTACAGAACGTCAGGAGACAAACCAGAGTTTCCCGAACGATGCCTCGGTCAATAATAACTCAAACAATGAACAAAATACTTTAAACGAGAGGGGGCAGTAATCAACAACGATGACCCGTTACTGCTTATACTTCCTGGGTTAGAAAAGGATGATTTGCAAGAAGCAAACAATGATAAAAACATCACTATTATCAGTAACCATTATTTGAAAGACATACGAACTGAACTTTTGGAAGAGAACGAGAAGAGTCTCAGCAACAGTAATAATGAGATAATTTATATAACAGCGGAGGTGGAAGGAGTTCCCGCTAAAATAATGATAGACACAGGAGCTAATATTTCAATAATAAACTCCAATGAGTTGGAGAGAATACAGAGTACATGTGGTAAAACTTTGCCAATGTTACCAGTCAACAACATTGTATTGGTAGGTGCAACTGGCCGCCAGAATAAAACCATTAGGAAGCAAGTTTCCTTAAGTGTCGTTAGCCGTGATATAGCTTTAGACATGGAATTTTTAATCGCCACCGGATTACCATTTGACATCTTAGTCGGTTGCGATATTCTTCGTAGATATTCGGCAGTAATCGATCTCAATTTAAATAAAGTATCACTTTTCCCAGACGGAGTAACATGGACCGCAGATCTGGTAGGAAGCACAACTATACTTCCCAGCCCTATACATCAACAACTTCGTAAAATAAATGTTATTAGAAACAGCCCTCTTTATAAACCCATAATATACAATCATGGAGGAGAGGATTTATGGTCAGTTAAGATCCAAGAAATACGGAATTTCCAGTACGGAAGCGATAACAAGAAAATACCAACACATCTGGCTGATCGTCTAATCGCTATATATGAGAAATACAAGGCGGTGTTTTCTGATGAACCAGGGAAGGTAAAAAACTACCAGTGCCAACTTCGTTTTAAAGAAAACGTAGAGTTTAACCGGAGGTCATATCCAATACCGCAGTCGCTCAAAGAAGCCGTGAGAACAGAAATAAACAAGATGATAGATAATGACATAATTGAGATTAGTCAATCACCTTACACTAGTCCAATTATTGCTGTTCCGAAGAAAGACGGACAAGTCCGGCTCTGTTTAGATGCGCGTGAGTTGAATAAGACAATTGTGAATGACAGAACTTCTCCCGGTGAAATAGAAGAAATCTTAAAGCGTTTTCATGGTACTAGATTTATTAGCACCTGGGATACGGTCTGTGGTTATTGGCAGGTAGAGCTGCATCCACAAAGCCGCCAGTATGTAGCGTTCATTTTCGAAGGGCGCAATTACCAGTTCAAGAGACTGCCCTTCGGACTTGTCAATTCTGTCGCCATATTTGTGGCATGCATGGACCAGATTTTGGGACCAGAAGCGCTCCAATTTACCACCGTCTATGTTGACGACTTACTAATTACATCCGGAACCTGGGAGGAGCACTGTTACAGAGTGGAATTTGTACTAAACAAACTAGCGCAGAACAACATAACACTGAAGTTGGAGAAATCCAAGTTCATAGCGCGCGAGGTACAATTCTTAGGCTTCAACCTAGACGACAGAGGCATTACCCCATCAGCAGAGAAAGTGGAGGCAATTCAGAGGTTCCCGCAACCAAGAAACAGGAAACAATTGCAATCTTTCCTCGGACTCTGTAACTATTACAGGAAATTTCAGAGCCGATATTCCGAGTTGACCGCCAAGTTTCAACCACAGTTATCTGCCAAAAACAAATGGACTTGGGGTGGAGATCAAGATATTACTTTCCGATTGATAAAAGAGAAGTTTCTGGAGAGTGTGATACTTCGTCACCCAGATTTTAAGAAACCGTTCTTTCTAAACTGTGACGCTAGCGATCTAAGCTTAGGAACGACATTATACCAGGAAGATGAGGAGGGACAACATCTGGTAATAAGCTTCGCTAGTCGCACACTGAACCAGTGCGAAAAGAACTACAGTGTGACAGAAAAGGAATTGTTGAGCGTGGTGTTCGCATGCAGCAAGTTCCGGACGTACATTCTCGGATATCAAGTCACGGTACGAACTGATCATAAATCCATCTCGTTCCTTCGTAGGTGCAAACTGAGTCACGGCCGATTGGCTAGGTGGGTACTCGCCCTACAAGAATATGACCTGAAATGGGAATACATTCCAGGAAAGAAGAACGTGGTAGCGGATGTGTTGTCACGTATAAATCTGGAAGATCAGACTTTCGAGGGAGAGAAGGAGAGCTTAGGAAAAATTTATAACATATTCACGACCAGAGCCGATTTACAAGCTTTGTTAATAAATATCCGAATCCATCAGCAGTCTGATCCTAAGCTGAAAAACATTGTGAGTCGTTTGGAAGCCAATAATGAAACCATTTCTAAATATTACCACCTTAACAAGGGAATTTTATTCATAAAAACCGCCTTAGACGATGAGACTTGGAAGGTGATAATCCCGCACCAAATAGAAAAGGAGGTCATCATCGATTACCATGTCAGGTATGGTCACATGGGAGCGTTAAAAGTGATACAAGCTCTAGAGGAAAATTGTAAGATCAAGAATATCAACCGCAAGGTGAGAACATACATCAAGTCCTGTAAGATCTGCCAATGTGCAAAAGTAAACAATGAAAAGACAGAGGGTATCATGATACCAATAACTTCCAACACAAAACTGGAAAAAGTGTTTTTGGATATATGCGGGCCATTTCCCCGTAGCGGTGGTCGACACAGATATAAATACTTGGTAATTATAATGGATCACTACACCAAGTATATAAAGCTATATCCGGTTAATCGGGCAACAACAGCAAAGGTTTTGGCGGTGATTATTGATTTGTATATCCCAGAGATCGGTAGACCATCTTCTATTATTACCGACCATGGTACACAGTTTAAGGGGAGGAGATGGCGAGACACTTTATTAGCACTTGGGGTCAAAACGTATAAGACATCAGTCTACCACCCAAGTAGCAATCCGGCTGAGAGAGTACTAAGAGAAGTGGGTAGGATATTGCGCACGTACTGTCACAACCAACAGAAAAAGTGGCAAGAGTACCTAGCAGCGACAGAAACATTCCTAAATTACGCCCACCATCCAGCTATAGGAATTCCACCGTACTCAGCCATGTATGAGAAGCCGACTCCCCGAGACATTGAACAAATCATTGAATTTCCAACGAACAACAATAGGAAATTCAACCAATTGAAGTTTTACAATAAGGTAGCAGAAGATCAGGAAAAACGGCAAGCCAAGTACCAGAAGGCAATAGGGCGAATTGTAACATATAAAGAGGGTGAAAAAGTCCTCCTAAAAAATAGAGAGCTGCCTAGCACCTTAGAAGGCATAACCAAAAAACTACTATTATTATACACTGGACCATATGTTGTGGTAAATGATAAGCACAACAATACATATGAGTTGAAGGAAATCGTTTCAGGAAAAATCAAAGGAGTGTACAATCAAGCTTCTATGAAGAAATATTATGAAGAATGAGTTGTGAGTTTTAGAATTTTTTAATTATATTTTATAAAAATTCGAAAAAAATGTAAGTACATCTTACAACCTAATATTTTGAGAACATTCTGGAGAATTAAAAGAAAAAGAATTTTTAATTATTTTAAAAATCCTAAAATAATGTAAGTACATCTTACAACCTAATATTTTGAAAAGAACATTCTGGAGAATTAAAAGAAAAAGAATTTTTAATAATTTTAAAAATTTTAAAATAATGTAAGTACATCTTACAACCTAATATTTTGAGAAGAACATTCTGGAGAATTATAAGAAGAAGGAATTTAGAATTTTTATTTGAAAAAATTCAAAAATATGTAAGAACAACTTACAACCTAATAATTTTGGAACAAACTTTATGAAAGAAAAAGAAAGACTTTTGAATTGAAATATAATTATAAAAATTTAAAATTGAGTAAGTACATCTTACTACAACCTGATAATTTAGAACAAAACTTTATGGAAGAAAGAGAAAGAGAGAGAATTTTGAACTTAATTTTACAAAATATTTTAAAAATGAAGTAAGACCAACTTACTATAACTAAGTTTGTGAGAAAACTTTATGGTAAATAATTAAGAAGAATTTGAATTTGGAGAAATACCAAAACATTCAGAAATAATAGTAAGATAACAGTACTATAAACAATTCTGAATGAAACAATTCTGGGAATAAATGAATTAAACAGAATTTGAATGTTGATAGAACGTCAGAACTTTGAGACAAGATAAGATCAACATATTACAAGGATTTATGAGAAATATTTTTCTTTTCAATAAAAAGAATAGTTTGAATTTTATATTAAAACTAACCAAGTTCCAAAAAATAATTATGGGTCAATTATAATTGAATTGAGAAGAAAATAAAGTGATTAATTCAGAAAAAAGAATTAATTTTAATCCAGAATAAATGCTAGACATTCACAATAGCATTTGAAGGAGTAGAGAAGAATAACAAGAAAGAGTGTAATATGCCAGAGAAGGAAAAAATTTGGAAGCAAAGAGACTAATTACCTATGAAACGATAATGAAAACAGTTAATTAAGAGCAAAGAAGAACAACTCATACCAAACAGATGGAGAAGATGATTTTGAACCAATGATAATAATAAGACCTATATGAAATGCAAAGAGAATAAATACCACATGAAATATAATATAAATGAATTAATGTTAATGAATGGGAAGGCAGATTAATAACTTTCTAAGAGAAAGGAAAGAACCAAAATGTTTAAATAAAATGATCAATATAACAACCTGAATATTTAATGTAAAATACAATGTCAAAAAATTAAATATAATATATTAAGACCATTCAAATAATGAATACGAAAGACTATTTATAAAGACCATGCTAATACTATGAATAACCAGAAGAAAGTATAAAGAGAATTCAGATGGAGAAGAAAGAGAGTTACATTGTAAACAGTAACCAGAATTATTAAAAGAAAGGTTTTCAACCATAATTAAAATAAATATATCAGACAAGTTAAGAGTTTTGAAAAAATATATATGTAATGAGTATAATAATGATTATGAAGATTTATTAAGATAGAAAATATGAGATAATCTGAGAGACTACGAAGTGGAGAATCCAAAGATATTTTTATTAGTCGAAAATGAGACTACTTTTTATTTATTTATTCGATGACTGACTGAAGATAATTCCAGCAGCATTATGTTTTTGAGCAGGGATGGATATGCCCCTGTACTCAATTTATAGAAGTGGTGTATGGCCAGCAGAGAAGTAGCGTACAGTGCCCCTCTGATCTGCCCCAGCCCACGTGATAGGGAATGTTAGGGAATTAATATCCCAAGGATACAACACGAAGTTGATATAGAAAGAAAATGTATTACAATAATAATATATCTCAGAAGACACTAACTATCCGAAAAGGATCAGTAGTAAAACAAATAATTATATATATAAAATTAATTAAACTCTAATTATAAAAAAGTGGATATAAAGATGGAGAAGAAAATGAATTATAAGAAATGATGAAATTATCATAAGAAATTATTTCATCCATAAACATGTCTGAAATAATTACTTCTGGAGGGGAGCAATCTGTAACATGACAGATATAAGCATAATATTGAATGGCAATTGATCATTAGAATAATGAAGTTATAATGTTTAAATTTGGAAGAAAGCATTAAGTTTAATATAAATAGATTAATTCATAGCAACTGTGGAAAGAAATCATTATTATAAAGAAAATCCAAGTTCAAGTAAAAGGAGTTACTAGTGATGAGTCATCCAAGACCAGTCTCATAACCAAAGGTTTTCAAGGTATAATCCAGGAAGGTAAAAAGTAAATAACAAAGCAGTACTGAATATGACCAAACCCACAACGAGGAAGAATAAATAGAAGAGAACCCCTAAAATAAGCCAAGATCAACCAATACAGGTTGTGTATTTCTGTAATAAAGAAGAAGATGGAGAAGATCCCAAGAAACCTGATGGCAACAAGAAGAAGATGGAAAAGATACCAGTCCCAGAAGGCAGAAGAAAGAAGAAGAGGGCAGCATCCTGAAGAAGATGTCATGCTCTTATAAAAGACACCCAAATCCCTATATCCCCAAAATAAATATCTAAAAATAAAAGTATAACGAAATAAAAACCACATGTATATAAATTTAAGAGAGAGGAGTGTATAAAGTAAAAGTTTCCTGTGAACTAAGATGAAACAATAATATAGTACCCATGGAACAAATCTCCATTGAAAAAACGCTAACCAATTTATTATGTTAATAAGACTATACGACCATTTAGCATTAACATAATATATAAGTGCAAAGTGAACCAGTGATAGTTTTGGGTATTATAAAAAATGAACCTTGTGTTTCATTCTTGGCAATCACAAACATTGGATGCAATGAAATATGCATTTTTCAATGACTTGAAATATGTACTGTGACAATATGTTGTTCATAAGACATGAATCTGTTTAAAATAACATTTTGTTTTACATGAAAAAAGAAAAACAGAGTTCATAATACCTTTTGAACAATTAATACTATTTATTTGTTAATGACAGGGTACAATTCCCCAAAGACAATGTAAAAGACGGTATAAAAACTGTAGAATCCTACTTATAATAATAGTTAGAAATAAGAATATAAATATAAGGTTTTTTATGTATATAGTACAAGAATGTTTAAAAATGTATTAGATATAAGGCCATTTGTTTGGGTCTGAAACAACTAACATCAGAACTATAAAAATAGTTACCACTTGTAAATAGTAGAGAGTAATTAAGATGTTAGTTAGTAAAAAACCTTTTTTGTAAGCCATATTTCCATGTTTAGAAATAAGGATTGTGTTGCAAAATGTCTGACTTGAAGACAACCATTTATTTAAAAAAAAAAATTCTTTATTTGTTTTAACTATTGTTTGTATTGTAACCAATACTAATTGTTTTTGTGTAATTTAAAAACATGTTTAATTTATAATACTATTTGTAAAAGTCAGAGAGGGTATCACACATCATATATTGTTTGTAAATTATTTTGTAAGAAAAATTGTTAAAAAATCATAGGCCTAAAGAATGGAAACCAAACTTCATCAAAACAGAGAAATTACTCATTTAAAAGCAAATAAACAAAAGGGGTTTAGACAAAATAAACTTGAGATCATGCCATATAATTGCACATACCATTTAGAGAGATTTTAATAAATTATATTCAGAATTATAAATAAAAATGAGAATGACTAAACTCAGAAATTTGGACATGGGAGTCATATATTCCTGAATAATGTTTCAGAATACAACTAATTCAATTAATTACCAGAAAATAAGGGAATATGAACCTTTCAATACAATATAGGATTATTAATATTAAATATAACTGATAAAATGGCTGAATTTATATAATGACAGGAAGTAAATTTTGATGTTTTGACTCTTCAGAGTATGCCAAACTGAAAATGAAATTACTATTTTTTGGACAGAAAACACTATAAAATGGCATTATTTAATCTGAAAATCAGCTGAATGAACTAAAAGATTAATTTAAATCACATCTAGTGAATAAAATTGACAAATAACCAAAGTTTAGGCATTCATATAGTGAAAATGTAAAAGTGCACACAGGATGTGAAAAATATTTGAACAATGTTAAGGATAATATTATATGGGCTAAGAGTTTAATTGAAACTAAAGGAAACAGTTAGTTAATTATTGGTAGTTGAACGGTTAACATGACATACGTTTGATAACGTGGATAACCTAACCTATAATCGTCATACAAAGCGAGTGTATAGTGAGTTATTGTGAAATCGCGAGTGACTTGTAAAATACTTCTGAAACTATCATATTATAACAGAAACGATCAAGTAACACTCCATAACACAGAACAATATAAATCTACTCCGAAAAACACCATAAAACACTAGAAAACTGTATAATACATTAAACCAAATTAGTGACGGAATCGGAGAAAGTGTTTGAACTAATAATTATACGGATACACTAAATACAACTCAGAAACAGTACACCAATCACTACACAACATTTAACAAGAGATTTGCAGAAACAAGAACACAAATATTGCCAGAAAATACATTATTTGGAACACGGCAGGAACGAGCAACTTTTTGATCGACTTGACGGCAGCCATCTTTCTTTGACAATTCCAGTGCCTCCTCTTAGTTCAACAGCTGTTGGGTGAAAACAATTATTATATTTACAAATTATTATTCAATGTCTGTGTTTATTAATAACTATTAATTTGATTGTAACGTTATACTTTTTAAATATTAGCCCGATTTCTCTGACTTTGGTAATAACTGGCTGTTTAAAGAACCCTATATAATTTTTATATCATATATTTGTAACTTTTTTCGATATCCTGAGAATCGATACTAATCGATAAGAGTCAATATTGCTATTACTTAATAAAACATTAATACTTTTCAATACTTAATAGTTCTTTATTTCTTCAATAATACTAATTACCAATAAGATAATTCTAATTGATAATCTACAAGGACTTTACCACCCGTAAGTGAAGATAACCTAAAAAAAAAATAAAAAGGTAAACAAGTATCGATTGGTTTGAAGACAGTCTTATGAGTGGTGATAGCTTATTTAAAATATACTAAAACTTTAATAAAAATTTTCAGAAGAGCATTACACTGTTTAAAACTTCACAGCCCTATATTAATTAATTGATCCTAATTAATTAATTAATAAAATTAAAATTTTTTTTTTAATTATTTTTTTTTATAAACATAATTTTTTTTTAAATTTCCTTCAAAACAATAAATTTTGTTTTGAAACTTTCTGTGAAGCTGAACATATATATATATTTCTTCATCAACTTTACGCTACTCGACCAGTCTTGCTACCATCGGGACTCGACCAGCTGGGAAACTTAAGGAAGTGTTTCAGGCCAGTAAGACGTCGAGAGCCACACCAATTACACACCAATTAAACATATTATATTACAATTTACTTATTTTATTACAAATTGACTAGCCCAAACAGCGGGGCTTGTTTACATCGGAGTCACATACTTCACAATCTTATATCATCAACACACATCTATATTTATTTTTATTATTTTATTACAATATCCCTCATTCGATTGCATTTGTACTGTAAGCGTTAGTAGGTGCGCAACTAAGAATTGTGGGGACATAATAATAATAATAAAAGAATTCATTTGTTTGGCCAACTATGTGATGCCCTTCAGTCCACAAAGAGGCGACATTCAGATTCAAAACGGTAAAAGTGTTTACCCATATTCCTGGTGACTTCAGCATGGTACAAATTTGTCTTATTATTATAACTGTAGTAACTGTAACAAGGCAGTTCTTGAGAAGACGAGGCCACTGATTAAGACACAAGCGACTGTTGAATCTGACGATTAAGGAGGAGAATTGGAGAGGACTAGACAGAGATTTTAGTGGTTGAAGCAGATTGTTGATGATATAAGACGTTATAAGTTCTAGAAAATGAAGATACTGGTTCAGGCCACGAGGATCTGGAGGGTGTCATCGAAACAACCAAGCGACTGACGAGAGAGAGAGAGATAATAAATGTGAAGGAGATGAAAGAAAAGGTGATGCCATTAAACAAAAAAAGAATGACATCTTTAATGCATATTGCTGCTTGCTTCCTTTAGATATTTGCATTAACAGGAAGGAAAATCAGTTGTTAACTGATCCAAAACGGATAAATAAATATTTGTTCCTATAATTGGAGCGATGAAGAAGTAGGAGAGGATATATATGTATATAAAACTGGGTTGTTAAAGATGAATACTAACAGGAAGGAAATTATTTTGGTTCATATATATAATGTCCAATATTTTGTTTTTATGTTACACAGTTACAAGTGTTTCCAATAATGTTTGTAAATTTGTGTCAACAGCCTCGATATAAACGAGCCAACGATCTCCAATTACTCTGTGCATATTATTTCTCTGCTATCGCGTTTGAACCGCCACTTCCTCTGCTCCCACTGTTGTGTAAACAGACTTCGTTTTAATATTTGCCCCTCGGTCGAGGGTTCATCGACGACAAATCTAAATCTGTTTGTTTGCCTCCCCTGCAGCAATCGACAAAGGGTGGGTTCACAAGTACTACAGATTAAAGAAAAACGTAAGAACCCCTTTTTCTTATTTCCGCTTGAATGATAATCACAACACAAGTGGAGACGTACACACCCTTAACGCAACGGGGGTGGTGAGTTGATTAATTCCTTTTTCGTTTATAAATATTTGTATGTGTACATTAAAGCCCTATCATATCCATTATATATGTATATAATCTGTGTGTGGGAGAGGCTGCTTCATTGAATGTACGTATATGTCGTTTAATTTTGTTTAAATATTTGGATCAAAAATAACTGCTTTAGTTTCCTACAAATTTCGTTGAATCACTTTCTGATAAATATCGTCAAACTTGAACGTCGATATTCAACGTCTCATGATTGTAAGCAGAGAGTGGTTTAACGAAATATTAATATTAGCAAGTACCTAAACAAGATAGTTGCATTTGCAAATAGAAAATGATTATACATAAGATTAGCAGAATTTTTACTCTGTGTGTGTGTGTGTGTGTGTGTGTGTGTGTGTGTGTGTGTGTGTGTGTGTGTGTGTGTGTGTGTGTGTGTGTGTGTGTGTGTGTGTGTGTGTGTGTGTGTGTGTGTGTGTGTGTGTGTGTCTATAGAATGTACTTGTGAATTCAAGAGTACTTCAAAAGCAGTAGAGTAATTTCTTAACAACTTTTAATAATCGCTAAACCTACTAATGTATTACAATAACATTAAACAATAATAGCAATAACAGGTTAATAGTTTAACAATATGAAACCACAAAACACACACGCACAGTGCCACATTTACATTTTCAGCGGCAACAGTGAAACAGCAAAATCATAAATAACAAAAACAGAAGTTACCAAGCACTGATAACGAACATTTGGTCAGTCACTGGTAGTGATCAGTAGAAGTAAGATATCTGTGACATGTAATTAATTTCATGTTTTAAGAAAGAACAAAAATAAAGGACAGTTATGGAAAATGTGTGAAACTATAGAATCATGAGTGTGTGTGTGTGTGTGTGCGTCTGTGTGTGTTTTGTGTAATATTTACTTTCGAGTCGCATCCTTCGTTGAGATTTGCTCTTTTTTCTCAGAAGGTTTTTCGTTTTCGGTAGTTTTTCTGATTCATCTTCAAGCCGATTCCTCTTGGAAGTGTTTACCTGGAATCATTTTTGTGTATATCTATGTATATATTGGAAATTTAAATGTCATTAAATTTTTTACATATTTCTGAAGATGACAATTGAAATTACTGTCGGAACATTTTAAATTATGTACAAAAAATATACATTTGTATAAAAATAACAAAATATTATTTATTATATATTCAATCACTTTCTGCTACAGTCCGTTTCTTGATGTACATAATACATTTAATATTTATAAATAAATTTACTTCAAGATATATATTGTGTATTGTATATTGTGTATTAGTATTAATTATAGCCTCCAACTAATACTAAAACAAAATTACTTTGAATTTAATAACAAAATTTATCAACAGAAAGAAGGTTTAGCAATGGGATCACCATTATCAAGCATAATAGCAGAAATATTAATAAAACACATAGACACCAAAATACAAAATATCATAAAATCACATGACCCAAATGGCATATGGATAAGATATGTAGATGATGGGCTATATGTATCAAATAACAAAAACACAAATGCAGAGAACATACTGAAACAAATCAATAACATACATCCCAAAATACAATTCACAGAAGAAAAAGAAAAACATAACAAAATCAACTATTTAGACATAACCATCACAAGATACAACAACCACATACAATATGCAATATATAGAAAACCAACTTCCACTAACATCATTACACCTAACCATTCTGACCACCCACAACAACATAAAATGGCAGCATTTTATTCGCTATTTAACAGAATGTACAAAATTCCCCTAAACAAACAAGAAACTGACAAAGAAAGAAATATAATATACCAAATTGGTTATGAAAATGGATACAATAAAAATACTATGATCAAAATAGAAAATAAAATCAAATACAAAATAAAAACTGAACAATTAAGAATTAATCAAACTGAACAACACATAAATAATAACAACAACAAAAAATGGGCCACATTCACATATATAAATAATAAAATGACAAAACTAACAAAACTATTTAAAAACACAGATATAAAAATAGCATACAAAACTAATAAAAATAAATTACAAAATCTAAATAGCTCACACAACAAAGATAATACAACAACTAACGGCATATACAAAATTGAATGCCAAGTTTGCAATAAATGTTACATAGGACAAACAAAAAACAGCTGAAAAAACGTTATTTTGAACACCTAAATGCATACAAAAAACCAGAAATATATAAATCCAATTTAGCCACACATGCAATAAACACAGGACATGAATTCCCAGACATAACCAATGTAACACTAATAAAACATACCACACAAAGGCACCATAATGAACATTTGGGAAAATTTACAAATATGCAAACATTAAACAGAAAACAAACTAATACCTGAACAAATACAAATCAATACAAAACATGACACAATATTCAAAGCACTCAACATTGAAAATACACAAAAAACTAACACATACACCACAATCACACACAATAAAACCAATTTGAAATACCAGAAACCAACAGGAAGCCACAGTAACAATAGTCAACCAACAACACATATGTACTTCACCAGAAAAAAAAACGGAAGGCTGAGGATGGATACAAGATACTACCCGAAACATGTTCCTAATAAGGAAAAAATAGGTATATCTTGAAGTAAATTTATTTATAAATATTAAATGTAATATATATATATATATATATATATATTTGTGTGTCTGTGAAAATTGTAAATACTTCTGCAAATAGATTGTATTATTTGTGTCGTTTTCATTAAACTGACGCACGCTTCGCTGACTGTATCTTCAGCATCTTCAGAGGTATCATATGAATTAACGAATAATCGATTTGAACATTATTGATTATTCGGTTACTGATTTGAAAATTCTGAAGGTACTGACACAGTCAGTCAAGCAAACGTTAGGCTAAGAAAAAGTACACAAATAATACAATCTATTCTCAGAAGTAATTACAAATTGACAATATAAGAATCCTGCAAGAAACTAGAAGAGTTACTTATAAAGACACACACACACACACACACACACACACACACACACACACACACACACACACACACACACACACACACACACACACACAAATAAATAGATAGTTTTCTTTGTAGACATTATATATACATTTAATATAATTAGTATCCCTAAGCTTGTGGACGTGCATACTGGTAAATAGAAACACTCTTTAAATTACGGACACACCTCAACACCAAACATTTTTAAAACGACTGCCATTGTCATATAGGAATTAATGGATAAAACACTTTACAGTCACCGTTCTTCTAGCTGCTACGGCTTACAGAATGTGGATTATGAGGGTATTTTACACAACTTGCATTAAGGTATTCACAGGAAACGGCCATTTTTATGGAAGGCTAGCGGAAAAGCACCCCGATACTGCAACATCTCAAAAGTCGTTGTTTCCTTAAAGATTATGTGGAAAAAGCAGAGCACCTTAACGATACCGGAACTGCCGGGCCGTATTCATCACATAAGTCTTAATGGAATCCATGTTTTTCACAGAATGAGAAAACTTTGAAGCAATAGCGTGTCGCTACGGGACATATATGACACATATTCTACAATTGAATTTATGGCTGTATCAGAAGTTGCACTCCAGAAATGCTTTGAAGACTGAAGGAATCGTTAACATAATTATAGTATATCGGATGAAGATTGTTTTGGAGAACACACTATAAATCTAAACCAATAAACGCATATCTATAAAAAAAAAAAACAGAAATTGTTTTAACTGTTTCAGTAAAAGTTGTATGTTTAGAATGCTTTCCATTATCGGCTAGTGAATTCTTAATTACAAAGCAGAAAGTGTGGAGTGTATAGAGTGGGCCAAGTGGAAAGGAAGGGGAACACCGGGTCGTTACTTGTTAGGGGAGTGTAATACCTTTATTGGTTTAATTCGTTTCCACGTCCTCCTGCCTCAAAACAAATACACACACGCACACCCTCATTCCGCTCTGTGCTGTAAATAATTGACCCAATCGCGACTGTGTGCAGTTGTTATTTAAAAATTATTACGCGCTGTTTACAAAGTTGTCAACTGGCGAATCAAAAAAAGAGAAATTATTTAACATTCTAAGAATTTTACACTTTTTGCTGTCGATTTCGTATTGTTCTTTATCAAACGTAACATTTTTATGGGCGATATTGTTAGCTTCCAACCAAAACTCTAATTTTAAACCGTGGCCTCCTGATAGCACATTTACAAGCACGTCTGCGAACGATTTAAACTATATTATATACAGAGTGTTTCCAACAGGTAGTACCAAAATTTGGGAAATTATTTTACTCATTTAAATGAAGGAAAATTTAAATTAAAGTATACCGAAGAGTTTTCCGTTTTCCGTCTCTGCGCGCACGGGCGCACGCGCGCGTGTGTTTTACGATATTAATTACTGGCAAAAGGTATAAGCCGGGGAGTTGAAATTTTGTGTACACAATACGCTTATAATTGGAAAACAAACCAAAGTGTTATCCATGAACCTTTCAAAACGGTGGCTGAATAACATTTTTAATTATAGGCTACATTTTTCAAGAATCAGTACTTATTACAACAATGTCGTATTTACATAAATCATTGGCTCTTTTACGTGCAATATAATGGTATCGTGGGGTAAAAATCAACGGAACAGGCCATAACAAAACAGGCTAAACAATAACTCTAAAATACATAAGCGGAACGTTTTGTTAAAAATAAGTGTAATAACTCAGTTGTTTGTATCTAATTTTATAAATAAAACATGCTTTCCTTATAAATAAAAGAGCTAAATCTTATACATTAAGGCATTTCTTGTTATAAAAATAAAAGCTTAGAATTAAAAATTTCAATCACATTTCACACGGCTTTAAAACATTTTTTAAGATAATACTTTGGTTTGTGTCGTAAGAAACGGTAAACGTACAGTACACACCAAATTTCAAATACAGAACTCATTTTGTTCACATACACGCGCACGCGCGCACGCGCGCACACGCATACAGAGAAAACGACACTTTTTTCGGAATATGTTTATCAGACGTTTTCCTTCAGTTTAATGAACATAGTCATTTAAAAGAGTTTGGAGCCATTTTGTAAAAACGCCGTCGTAATAGAGCATAATTTTGTGTAATAATTAACAAAATTATTTTATCTGTTCTAAAAATTTCATTTCGTTTATTTATCATATATGAGATACAATTAATACTCTGGTATTACCAGTCATTAACATAATTTGTAAGTCTCCAGGGCCTTTGGCTCCATACTTTTTCGTCTTAATAGACGAAGATTGCTTTGCAATTACTAAACTACGTGAGAGGTGAATGTTGCAAACTATTTATTTTTGAGGGAAAAGAAAGAAAAACGTATTTGTCGCAAGACAAGGTTTCCATCGTTAAGGTGTACGCTCATAGCAAAAGGCAAAATAATAGAAACGGGACTCTACAGTAAGCCAAATAATATAATATGTAATAATTTTTAAGCAACAAATAATGTAGCTTACAAAATTGTATGATGTTTAACCGATAAATTAAACACTTGTTTTGTGTATAATAGATGCATTATTATTATGAACTAATAGATAAATGTGTATTAATGTATTTCAATTACATTTAAAATTATTATTTATTATTTTACCAATTACATTTGTTTTCCCTATAATATATTATGAATAAGCTTATAAGGAAAACCGTATAGGCCTAAATAAATAAATATCTGTTGTACTGAGTTAATTTTAATATTAAATACCAATTTATTTGCGTCACTTATGAGCTACTCTGCATTTCTTGCTTGTTGAATTTAGTTTTACGTTTTATATAATGTTTCATTTTGTTTTATCGTATACGTTTATAATCCGTTTGTACACACACTATCCATAAGCGAGATTGCAAAACTGATATAAAGGCTACTATGTTGTTACATGTATTATTCTATTTTATTATATTCTGTATAACTAACTTTACCACCTTATCTGTTATACCACAAATTTGGTGAAAGTAAAATTATTATCATTGTAAAAATATAATAATTTGATCAACATAAATATTGATGATGATGATGACAACAATAACAACTAGAACAACAACAATAATAATAATAAAAATAAATTATTAATATTGTTACTGATGACATATTATTGTTAATAATAATACATAAATAATAATGTATTACTATTATTATTAACACAATCATGTTAAACAATAAATAATATGTTATATATATAATTATATTATTATTACAGATATAATATATATTTATATATATATACACGGTATATATGTGAATGTGGCCCATATAAAAATAATAAAATGTCAAAACTAACAAAACTATTTAAAAACACAGATATAAAAATAGCATACAAAACTAATAAAAATAAATTACAAAATCTAAATAACTCACACAACAAAGATAATACAACAACCAACAGTATATACAAAATTGAATGCCAAGATTGCAATAAATGTTATATAGGACAAACAAAAAAACAGCTGAAAAAACGTTATTTTGAACACCTAAATGCATACAAAAAACCAAACATATATAAATCCAATTTAGCCACACATGCAATAAACACAGGACATGAATTCCCAGACATAACCAATGTAACACTAATAAAACATATACCACACAAAGGCACCATAATGAACATTTGGGAAAATTTACAGATTTACAAACATTAAACACAAAACAAATTAATACCAGAACAAATACAAATCAATACAAAACATGACACAATATTCAAAGCACTCAACATTGAAAATACACAAAATACAAAAACAGATACCACAACCACACACAATAATGCAACATTGAAGGACCAAAGACCAACAAACCACCATAATAACATCCAGAAGCCAACACACAAATACTGCACCAGAAGCAAGATGGCGAAGGTTGAAGATGGGAGAACAGGATCTCCCGAAACATGTCCCTAAAGAAAAAATACATCTTGAGGTAAAATAGTTATAAGTATTATAGTATTATATACATCAAGAAACGGACTGTAGCAGAAAGTGATTGAAATATATATATATATATTTTAATATTTATAACTAAATTTACCTCAAGATATACTTTTTTCCTATTAGGAACATGTTTCGAGAGTTCCTGTACTCTCATCTTCAGCCTTCGCCATCTTGTTTCTGGTGAAGTATTTGTGTGTTGGCTTCTGGATGTTATTAAGGTAGTTTGTTGGTCTTTGGTTTTTTTTAAGTTGCATTATTGTGTGTGGTTGTGGTATCTGTTTTTGTATTTTGTGTATTTTCGATGTTGAGTGCTTTGAATATTGTGTTATGTTTTGTATTGATTTGTATTTGTTCTGGTATTAGTTTGTTTTGTGTTTTATGTTTGTAAATCTGTAAATTTTCCCAAATGTTCATTATGGTGCCTTTGTGTGGTATATGTTTTATTAGTGTTACATTGGTTATGTCTGGGAATTCATGTCCTGTGTTTATTGCATGTGTGGCTAAATTGGATTTATATATATTTGGTTTTTTGTATGCATTTAGGTGTTCAAAATAACGTTTTTTCAGCTGTTTTTTTGTTTGTCCTATATAACATTTATTGCAATCTTGGCATTCAATTTTGTATATACCGTTCGTTGTTGTATTATCTTTGTTGTGTGAGCTATTTAGATTTTGTAATTTATTTTTATTAGTTTTGTATGCTATTTTTATATCTGTGTTTTTAAATAGTTTTGTTAGTTTTGCATTTTATTATTTATATATGTGAATGTGGCCGATTTTTTGTTGTTGTTATTATTTATGTGTTGTTCAGTTTGATTAATTCTTAATTGTTCAGTTTTTATTTTGTATTTGATTTTATTTTCTATTTTGATCATAGTATTTTTATTGTATCCATTTGCATAACCAATTTGGTATATTATATTTCTTTCTTTGTCAGTTTCTTGTTTGTTTAGGGGTATTTTGTACATTCTGTTAAATAACGAATAAAATGCTGCCATTTTATGTTGTGGTGGGTGGTCAGAATGGTTAGGTATAATGATGTTAGTGGAAGTTGGTTTTCTATATATTGCATATTGTATGTGTTTGTTGTATCTTGTGATGGTTATGTCTAAATAGTTGATTTTGTTATGTTTTTCTTTTTCTTCTGTGAATTGCATTTTGGGATGTAAGTTATTGATTTGTTTCAGTATGTTCTCTGCATTTGTGTTTTTGTTATTTGATACATATAGTCCATCATCTACATATCTTTAGTTATAAATATTAAAGTATTATATACATCAAGAAACGGACTGTAGCAGAAAGTGATTGATATATATATATATATATATATATATATATATATATATTTCAATCACTTTCTGCTACAGTTCGTTTCCTGATGTATATAAAATATTTAAAATTTGTATTTACTTTAACTCAAGATGTTATTTTTCCCCTTTTTGGAACATGTTTTGAGAGCTATTGTGCTCTCATCCTCAGTCTTCGCGATTCTGCGTCTAGTGAAGTACCTGTGTGTTGGTCTGCCGCCATTGTGGTCTCCTGTTGGTCTCTGGTATCTCAAAGTGGTATTTTTGTGTCTGATTGTGGTGTATGTATTTGTATTTTGTGTATTTTCGATGTTGAGTGCTTTGAAAATTGTGTCGTGTTTTGTATTGATTTGTATTTGTTCGGGTATTAGTTAGTTTTGTGTTTTATGTTTGTATATTTGTAAATTTTCCTTAATGTTCATTACGGTCCCTTTGCGTGGTATGTGTTTTATTAGTGTCACATTGGTTATGTCTGGGAATTCATGTCCCGTGTTTATTGCATGTGTGGCCAAATTGGATTTATATATTTCTGGTTTTTTGTATGCATTTAGATGTACAAAATAACGTTTTATCGGCAGTTTTTTTGTTTGTACTATGTAACATTTATTGCAATCTTGGCAATCAATTTTGTATATACCGTTAGTTGTTGTATTATCTTTGTTGTGTGAGTTATTTAGTTTTTGTAAATTATTTTTGTTAGTTTTGTATACTATTTTGATATCTGTGTTTTTAAATAATTTTGTTAGCTTTGTAATTTTATTATTTATGTATGTGAATGTGGCTCACTTTTTGTTGTTGTTTTTACTGTTATTACGTAAAGAACCACCATATTAATTTTATTGTTTTATCCAGAACCACCTAAAATGAATAGCCTAATGAAAATACACAAATTAAACAACCCAATACGTCCATTAATCAACTTCAAAAAAGCACCTACATACAAAATAGCAAAAATAATAGCACAAAAACTAAAAAGTAACCATAAAACAAATAATCATCATAACATAAAAATACATATGAATTAATAGACAAACTAAAAATAATAAATATAAATGAAAACACATTTTTCACATCATATAATATCACAAACATGTACACCAACATCCCAGTACATGAAGCAATAGACATAATAATAAACAAACTTAAAGAACAAAATGAACACACACATTATGTAACTAAAATAAAAAACAGCCTCCAACTAATATTAAGACAAAATTACTTTGAATTTAATAGCAAAATTTATCAACAGCAAGAAGGTTTAACCATGTGATCTCCATTATCTCGCATAATAGGAGAAATATTCTTCCAAATGGATGGACACCAAAATACAAAATATTATAAAAACATTTGATCCAAATGGCATATGGATAACATATATAGACGATGGGCTATATGTATCAAATAACAAAAACCCAAATACAGAGAAAATACTAAAAAAATCAATAACATACATCCAAAAATACAATTCACAGAAGAAAAAGAAGAACATAACAAAATCAACTATTTAGACATAACCATCACAAGAAACAACAACCACATACAATATGCAATATACAGAAAACCAACTTCTACCAACATCATTATACCTAACCATTCTGACCACTCATCACATCATAAAATGGCAACAATCTATTCGTTATTTTACAGAATGTACAAAATTCCCCTAAACAAACAAGAAACAGACAAAGAAATAAATATAATATACCAAACTGCTCATAAAAATGGATACAATAAAAATACTGTAAACAAAATAGAAAATAAAAACTGAACAATTAAGAATTAGTGAAAATGAACAACACATAAATAATAACAACAACAAAAAATGGGCCACATTCACATACATAAATAATAAAATGACAAAGCTAACAAAATTATTTAAAAACGCAGATATCAAAATAGCATACAAAACTAATAAAAATAATTTACAAAAACTATATAACCCACACAACAAAGATAATACAACAACTAACGGCGTATACAAAATTGAATGCCAAGATTGCAATAAATGTTATATAGGACACAAAAAAACATTATTTTGAACATGTAAATGCATACAAAAACCAGATATATATTGTAGCATGACAGATAATCCACATAAATCAATTACTAAATGATCATTAATAAAACTCAAATATATGGAATATCCAAATGAGAGTCAATTAAAAAGCAGTATGAATTATTATAATCACAAGAAAAGTAAACATAAAGAAAACATCTGCAAATAATATAATAATACTACAAAATAAAAACCCAGAAAACTAAAATTTGAATAACAATATTACCCAGGTAGGATAGAAGCAGGCAATGAAGATACCCAGACCAAATGAACTGACAAAGAAACCAGACCAGAGTGAACAAAAGAATATAAAGCGAAATGGTACTGAAGAACGAAGAAAGAAGAAAGAAAAAAGATGAAATATAGAATGAACCAATATATTGAAGAATAAGAAACCAGTGAAGATCAACTAGAATTTAGGAAATGAAACGACCAATACCAAATAGAAACCCCATAGGGAGAAAACCAAAAAAACCCAAAAAATAAATGAATGTCCCAAGAGAAAGTATAACACTCCAAAAAACCATATACTAATGTAAAACTGATAAAAACCAAAAGTGTTTAGAGTATTAAGTAACAGTGCACCCAAAAGAGTTATTGTGTAGTTTATATAGACAAACCTTCACAGTCCCCCCATGGTTAAATATTTCATATTGTAAAAGTAGAAAAGGACTAGTGATAATATCAATAAATAACCAGGGACAAGTGCAAGTTATTAAATTATAATCAATAAACTTTGAAAAGGTACATGACTTACCGTGCCAGTAAATAACTTTAAGTGTTTTTGAACAGTGTCATAATAATAGTTATTTGAGTAATATGGGGAAAGATTAAGGAATAATATTCCTAATAAAATGCCACTGTTTATAAGAACATTCCATAGAATGAATAATATAAACAGCGAGCTTGGGTTTCATACATAAAGTAACGGGGAATACATCCTTAAAATTGGGAAGTACAGATCAGACTGTAAATAAATAGTTTTTAAGAAAGTGTTAACCATTTAATGGAACCAATATGTTATGTACCTATTTCCAAATATTAACTAGATAAATAAGATTTGTTATTAAGCAGTATTATAGTTATAAAATATTATTTTGTTATTAATTTAAATTAGGAATGCAATATATAAATGTAGATACCATTCCTATATTATAAAATGTTTTTATTATGTTACTATGTGTAATCAGTACACAAAAAAGGTATGATTCAAAGTACCAGTTTTAATAGTAAATAGGTGTTGTATTTTAATTGTAAAATCAATATCCAATGTTATAAAAGTCAAGGAACAAATTGTTAATAAATTATGTAAGAATAGAAAGTCAGAAAAGGGTACACACTAACTATATTAGTAAAAACTTTGCAAATAGCAACAGATCAAATCTAGGCCATATAATAAATTTAGACTACAGAATAATTGACAAATCTAGTCCTATAAACCAGTTAAACTGCTAATATTTATGTAAGATAAACCCAACTTATAGTAATACCATGTAAATAATACTTTATAAAGATATGGTCAGCAGATATGTAAAATTACAAATAAAAATGGAATGTACTAACTGACTTTATCCGGGGAGGAGTCATAGATAAATGAATTGTATTTAAAAACAATCATTAATAAACTAAATTGCAAGAAATTAAGTAAGAATAGACAATTATATTAATTTCAGATTTAATAGAATAATAATTATATAAGGGAAAATGGCTATTATTTGCTTAGAGAACAGGAAATACAATATTAAGCCTACTTTCCAAAATGTAAGAAATATAAATTTTTTAATGAAAACTTTGTAAAACTATATTAATTAGTATCAAAATAAGCAGAATAGAATAAAGAAACCGAATATGTATTTAGTATTTCGTACAGTTAATTAATAACGAAATTATTTTCCGAGTATAATGTATTCAAATAAAATGTATCGGAAGCTAAGATAATTTGAAACAATGTTTAATATATATTAAATTGGCTAAGATTTTCAGGAGACAAAGGAAATGAGAACAGTTCATTATTATCCGTTGACGAGTGTACTTATCGAGATTATTTGCTCGAAATAACCTATAATGGCGAACTATAAGTAAACCGAGTTCGGTGAAAATTTTTATAAATTTGTATTTCGAGTTATTTTTTATTTGTGAACCGGTGAAATTAAACTATGAACAGTGTATCACCAATAAACAGAACCACATACGCCTAATTAATTGAAATAACACCAATACCATACAATTTACAGACGAACAATCAAGGTTAAACCCGACACATATAGACAAAGTGAGATAGAAATAATCACAACAATTTACACCAAGTGAACTATTAAACATACACCAATGACACTGAAATAAATCCAGAACCATTATACACAATTGCTGAGACCATTTAAACGAAGAAAAAACATTTTTATTGCAACCACTATTTCGTCGAGGTGTTAGCGTTCCACTGCGCATGATCAGGTCGGCCATTTTGATTCGTCATTATTCCGCTCCAGCTGTGAAGAAACGAATTTCTGCTGCTTTGGGTTCGAAATAAATATTATATATAAACTTTTATTTATTAATTATAACATTGTATTGTTTAGTATTAAGGCATTTATCATTGTAAGTGTTATATTTTCCTGTCCATACCCTTCTCTGGCTATTCTTAAATAACCGTTCAAAGGACACTATATTATTATATATAACTAATGTAAACTTTTTTATCGACCGGCCCTGAGTGAGTCGATACTGCTTTGTAATATCGATTCTTATCGATACATTTAACTAATTTATTAATAAACGATCTGTTATGTAATTTGGATTTAATTTTTCTTAAAAAAAAAAAAAACTTAACAAATAAATTAATCAAGAACACAGACTAACCGAAAAGGCGGTACATACGAATAAACGAACGCTTCAAGAAGAAGAAGAAGAGAGCCGTCTTTCGACTAGGACTGGAGTTAACCAGATTGTCATAAATAAATTTACAGAAAGTGACACTATTACACTAATAAACATAATACCATTCAATTTCAACACACAAACAATAACCACGATTATTTTTTAAATATTAGGAACATAAATTACACATTGTAAAAAATATTTTTTTTTTTACAATAACAACAAAAATTTTTTTTTTGAAAAAACATTCACACATTCTTATTTAGTGTTTTATTACAATATATATATATAAATCCAATTTGGCCACACATGCAATAAACACGGGACATGAATTCCCAAACATAACCAATGTGACACTAATAAAACACATACCACGCAAAGGGACCATAATGAACATTTGGGAATATTTACAAATATACAAACATAAAACACAAAACTAACTAGTACCCGAACAAATACAAATCACGACACAATTTTCAAAGCACTCAACATCGAAAATACACAAAATACTAATACATTCACCACAATCACACACAAAAATACCACTTTGAGATACCAGAGAACAACAGGAGACCACAATGGCGACAGACCAACACACAGGTACTTCACTAGACGCAGAATTGCGGAGACTGAGAATGAGAGCACAATAGCTCTCGAAACATGTTCCAAATAAGGAAAATAACATCTTGAGGTACAGTAAATACAAATTTTAAACATTGTATATATATAAATATATTATTATTTCAATCATTTTATGTTATCCAATATATATAAACGAAAAACTAGAAGGCAACTATATGATGATGACAATGTAGATTAAAAATAAACCAAAGGAAACTAAAAACGTTTTGCAAAATACTGTAATAGAAATTTAAACTAGAAAAAGGAACAGAGAGAAAGCGGGAGAAATCGCATTTTTTTGAAACAGCGGCATATGTGTTGGGCGAAGCAGAAGTGACAGAAAAAACAGAGGAGTACTACGAAAAAGTGTTTTGTCTAAATATGAAATATTGTTATTTGCAAAACAAAGCTAATTTTATTGAAATAATTCTTCTACTTATAAGTATGAGACGTCAGAGCAGACGGATTGTTCAAAATCTTAACAATAAGGAATAGTGATAGATATAAAATACAAGCTATTCATATGTGGTTTTAGGAGAATGTTAAAAATAAAATTTGCCATAAAATGAACATTACATGATGGCGCTCCCTACACTTCTCTATGGGTCTGAGTATTGGACTTTATCTAGGTCCCAGGCTAGTTGTGTCCAAGCGGCCGGAATGA